>VCRD01000360.1:9006-81131 GCA_006783055.1 Trinorchestia longiramus | reverse complement strand
TAGATCATGCACTAGGTGGCAGTAGATCATGCACTAGGTGGCAGTAGATCATGCACTAGGTGGCAGTAGATCATGCACTAGGTGGCAGTAGATCATGCACTAGGTGGCAGTAGATCATGCACTAGGTGGCTTCACGGTACAATTCATGGTACTGGCTGATTGATTCATTAACGAATTCAAGATAGTGAACACGACAAGTATTGCATTTCTACGCTATTAAGAGGAATTTTTCCTTCTGTGCATAATTATGTATTTATTTCTTTAAGCTGCCGCTCATCTGAATAGGCAAATAACTTCAGGAAATATCATTATTATTATGAGTGTAAATGTGTTGTGATACTTACCACATAGTGCAAAGTTAAATGACATTTTTCAGTCTTTTCAGCTTTTCCACTGACTTTAAAATCTCTATGCTTGACTTTATAATCATTACTGTGGGGTTCGTCGTGTTTACATTTTAATTTTTCGCTGTTATATCATGTTGTAAAACCATCGTTGTTCAGCATTAAGAATCTTTTTTCCCCTACGAAGATATCACTTTCTTTTATTGATTCTCGAGTCGTAGTGCTACATGTGTGGCATCTAAACGTCCAATTCCATGACTGCTTTCGCTATTCTTTTCCTAAGCCTCAGTTAGGAGAAAATTAGTATTGGGTGTAGTAATATTGCCATGCACACCTGATTTTAAGTTCCGTTTTATTTTTCTGGAATCGATTTACTGTTCAGGCTTATTGATTTCCGTTAATAAATATTGGGTTCTGTGCGGAACCCTTGCGTATACTCAATAGATATTGCAGCACATTGCGTTGAAAACTGTTAAATTTATTACAACTATAGTTGTGTGAATTGCGTTGATTATTATTTCGTGTATTGTGAGTACATTCCATTGATTATTTTTACGTATTTTGTATTTAGTATCGGGGCTTACTTGGAATTTAATAATATTGCCTATTCTGTATTTGGTATTGATGCTTACTTTAACCCGAGTATTTTTGCGTACGAAGGTAGAAAGTAGTTTAGTATCATGCCAAGTAAAAAGTAAATCATAGTATGTATGGTACCCTCGTACAGGAATTCTTAATTTTAATTGAAAACGTGATTAAAAACCTAGAAATTAGACAATAAGTCGATGTTCGTTCTCATATCATTATGCCGAATGGTACAAAATTAAATTCACACGAACTGATTTTCGAAAAAACTTGAATTCATATTCATGCAAGAATTCTAGTTTGTTGCAAACATTTTTTTATTTGTAGTTGGCAAAGGAAGAATGAGCCGTGGATGCTAGATCGATCTGACGTGACGGCGGTAAACCAGATACCTATGCAGAACAACCCTAGCTTTATATCGGTCTTTGAAATAGCCTAAATGCTGGATTATAAACTCCCACGTGTTTATTAATGGCTGTTTTGAATGTCCACGACGAAATGTGTAAATGTGAGAGAAATAATACCTAGATAATTTATTGGTATTATGTTTACAAAACAACTCATTGCCATTTTTTGCTTGTTAGGCTAGACGAACAAATGTTAGGCTAGAACATTATAGAATCAATTCGCTACCTGCTGATTTAATTGAATTAACCCGAAAAATGGTCTGTGGTTACAAAAAATTTTTAATCTAGATCACTGGTTGACAGGAAAATAGAAATAATTCATTTTCCTCATCTACTTTTCTGATCATTTCGAACCTCTGCTTGTGCATGGGAGTGACTATGTATCTTGGAAGCAACCATGTGTATATTGCGATCAACTCTGTTTCCTTCTCTTTTGTGGTCATCTGCAGATTTTTCTTCTGTGTTCTCGACGGTGCTTTGAACCAAGGACGCCGTACACTCTTGTATGTAATTCATAAATAAATTATGTAACTATAAAATGGGGAAACTCTGTAAGATGTCGTCTGACTCTTAATGTGAACCCTAGAGCAAGACTTCAATAAATAGGAGATACTCGTGAGAGCGAAAGCATTCGACTATGCTGCGTTAATTGTGTATTATAAGTTTTGGTAAGATGATCGAGTGTTTAACATCAATGATATCTGGGGGATAGAATAAGTATCATGTATTAAATAAAGTTCAAATATTCTCTACCACACCTCAAATTTTGAAACTCGACATAGGCGATTGACTCCTTTTGCAGTTCCACCTTCGAATTTAACAACAGTGCGCTGACCTCGATCAATTACAGCGATCCCTTCATTTATCATGCTGTCTTCCTTTAAATGTAGTTATCAAAAACGAACAGATGTTTCGAGTATGTGTCGGATAAATGCTTCTTGGTGTACAATAACTAAAATCGTATTGTAGTCATCAGCCCTCAAATGTAAACTGCACGTGTCGTATGACACAAGAAAAAGACTCTATTTTCAGTAAATTAAGTTGTTGCTTCGGCTGCCCTGCTCAAGGCAGAAGAAGCCTGTTCTTGCTTGTGTTAAGTTTGATGAAGGAAGGCAAATCTCCGCACGGAAGGGCGTTGGATCGAGAGGGTCATTTGAGCGATCTCTGAGACTTGTCGTTAATTGGCACCTACGCCAAATTCAAAAGCACTTTCAGTGAGAACATTCTGACGGCGTTATTCTTCGTCGTATTTAGAAGACTTGGCGCTTAACACGTTGACTCCGAAGTGGTACGTATGTGTACTACTGAGGTTAGGTTCTGTAATTTTTTCAGATCCTTCTAATGACTATGCGTACAAAGTGAAGTTTTACACCAATCAGGCAATCGGAGTCAACGTGTTAAGTTTATTTCTTACTGTGTGGTTACACTCGGCAAAATCAGCTACTTGTTGCAGAGTCTGCTGTGGGTTCAGTTATTAGTTTAAAGCGTTCCTTACTGGTTCTCTTTATAATGGACAAACGCAATACAAGATCTCCATTAACTTTCATTTTACTATAAGATTTTATGTAAGTTTAGGTGAGTGCCAAAGAATCTAGCTCGTGCTGAATTGGTCGAGGTATTCATTAGGTAATCGCATGTGTGTGTTAATATGATATTTTATAACTCTCCTCCTCCCCTTCTTTTTTCGACATTACCCTCCCGTGATTTGATATTTTGTTAGGAATTGGAACCCAAATTGAAAATTTTGTGTTTGAAATTTTGTAAATGAGTTCTTATGTGTATTATACGAAACTCGACGAAAATTCACCATGTGCATCCACTAACTTGGTGGTTGTTTACGACCGTTTCTTTCGAAACTTGATGGAAATTAAAGAAAAGCATCCTGTAACAAGCGTCGATTGCTTGTGATTATCGTGGATCTCCACAGCCCAATTTTGTTTGTATTATACGTACGTAGCGGATGCGGTCAAATTGAAAAACTTTATGGGGGGAAAATTCCCAGTTTCAGCAGCAAATCCCCAAGCTCTGAAGACTGAATAGTTCCTCTTTTTGCTAGTTGAAGTGAAAATATGATGCCCTTTGTAACGTAAGGCAATGAAAAAATATTTTATCATAGTGAATTGTTCTTGTTTTGAAATTTAATTGTTCTTCTTATAGCAAATTTTTGACGAGATATTTCATAAAATTCACTGACATTAGCGATAACCGGGAGAGTAGAATGTACAAAGGTTCGCTACTACAGATTTGAACGCATGTACACGCCCATACAAGGCTGACTCGGGACAACAGGGTAAGGTAGGATCGAAGGGTGAGTAGTATACTGAACAAGGGACAAACTAACAAGGGTAGAACCAAGCAAGGCCGGGTTGAACAGAATAAGGGTAGAACCAAGCAAGGCCGGGTAGAACAGAATAAGGGTAAAACCGAGCAAGGCCGGGTAGAACAGAATAAGGGTAAAACCGAGCAAGACAGGGTAGAACAGAATAAGGGTAGAACCGAGCAAGGCCGAGTAGTCCTGTCCGTGCTCACTGACCAACATAAATTAAGGTTCTACCAGTAGCACAATTGAATACATTATTCTCTTTTCTTTACTGTATACGTAATGTGGACGCATTCTTAAAATACTGTCACTATTTGAAACATCGTACAAGCGTTCATCTGAGGGTTTATTATTGTTTATTAGAATATTTTTGTACCTCATTTAGAATATTTTGAGGTATATTTTTGAGTTACAGTACCTCATTTTTGAGGTACTGTAATGTGCATTTCTCCTTTGGTAAGCATTTACGGACAATTCGCTCTAAGCCTAAAACTACTATTTTTGTGCATTCTACTAGCGTAATATATTTGCATGTATCATTCATACGCGTACGACTGATCAGCGCTGAGGAGCAGCAGGCAGTATTTTTAGCACGTATGGTACGAGCCCACCAAGGCATTTACAAGGTCATGTCCAGTTTGATTCATATTTATGGTATATAATGAAAAACAATTTTTACTTTGTATTAGAACAAAATACTCTTATTTCTTGATGTTATTTGTCTTTCAATTGATCATATGTGTTACTTAGTTGTCCCAGAACTGAAAATAGGTTTTCTGCAAAATGTATTCATGAATAAATGCTGAATATTATGCAATATTTTTCACTTTACAGTGTTTCGTACAGATTTTATTCAAGTCAAATTTTACCCAATGACAATTTGTGATAAGTTTTGAAATTTCAGCTTGATCGATAATTCAAACGACCGTGGTTATCACTAGGACAATGTTAAAAGAGCAATAGATGAGGGAACAATAGAAAGGAACATGCGCGCAACATTGATGTACCAAACCCAAATTTGACAATCGATGTTTATACGAGTGGGATAATGTAACTAAACTCGCCTCTCATTTTGTTAAGGCTTTTAATTTATTTAGATGAGCGCAGCGGGTTAAGGTTAGTCCGGAGTTGATGCAGAATAGTGTGGGCAGCAATGAACTTCATGGGTTGTAGCTGTCGATTTACGAATCAACTGAATCATTATGCTTCTCTTGTTACGGCTTAGAGTTCTTCTCGTACTTGAATGCAATCAGCACTTGCAAAAGTCTCTTCTCTTGAGAGGGCTCCTCCCACTCTGTTTTAAAGTGGGCAGTTCTTGGTATTGGTGGAGACTTTCGTTGAGTTTCTCTTCGTCAGTGGAAGCTCCACCCCTGGACGTAACTCGGGACAGATAACTCCGCCTGAGCTCTTAATAGACGTATAAGTGTGGTGTCGTTAGAACAGTGTTTTCATACGTGCTCTAGCAGCTCTGTCGTGATAGTGTGTCGTACGTTCGTCCCTCTGGTGTTTGAATAATTAGTTCAGCAGACCTTGTGAACGAAGTGGCGTTCTCACGTGCACTGTTTTTTTTCAAGCGAGTCGCGCTGTATCGATATTTTGTCGTACACAAAAAGTTCAATCTCTGACATTATGTTTCAGTGAAAAGCAGTCGAAGATTATTGAAATTCTTCCATTCCTGTCAACATTTTAGGCTTCGCATCGCTGAAAGTTTGAAAAGTACTGTCAAATATGCCACAAGGAGCGACTTCTCTCCTGGCCCCTCAGAAAAAAATGGGTTTTACCATCGAGAGTCTTGTAGGTGGTCGCATTTCTCCTCCGAAATCGGGATCAGAATCGCCACCGTTTTCGTCCCTTCGGTCTTCGATGGGTTTCTTATCGTCGGATATCAGTCGTGATGATAGATTTTCTACAGAAAACACCTACAATCACAGAGATTTTTCTTCGAATATTTTGTTAACTCGGGATTTATTTCCTCTGCATCAATATCAAAATGAAATCGCTGGAGAGCGCTTTCTTCAAGAACAGATTCTGATGCGTCAACGATCTCAACTTCAAGAAAAAATCAATCATGAGCAGCTCAAGAGATCAGTATTAAATCGAGAATATTCAAATCAAGAAATGGCGAGAGAAGGACTTCTGAGAAGCCAGGAATTTGATCGGAAAGACCTACAGGAGAGGAGTTCAAAAAAGAGCAAGCTTTCGCCACGAAATTCTCCCGGAGGATCTCCTAGAAGTTCTCCTACAAGCTTGCCGATTCCTTCCTCTCCCCATTCATATACAGAAGAAGATCGACGATCTGTACCATCACCAAATTCCAACCTGACTCAATTGAAGAAATCGCAAGCTTCTTCCCCTCCTCTTTCATCAAATTTATCCCATAACACGTTTATTAACCCGTTACCTGGTCCAATCCTACCCACACTCCCGCCTCAATTTATGACTCTGGCGGGTGGTGGTGGAGGGCCAACTCCTATACAAATCCCCACACCTCTGGTGCAGCATCCGTTGCTAGGTGGTGGCCTACCACAAGGGCTGGCAGCAAACATACCGAATTTATCGGCTGGTTTAGGAACTCCTCTACCGGCTGTGCCCAGAGATTTTCCCCTCTACCCCTGGCTTATGTCCAGGCATGGTAGAGCTTTTCCTCAGGCTTTTCCAAGTAAGTTATTTAAAGTAAAATTGGTCTTAAATGAACCTACCGTATCAACTATGTAGAGTATTTTGTTTGATAAGAACTACTAAACGAATGTACCTTATCAACTATGTACAGTATTTTATTTATGGTAAGACTTGTGTTACTCAAGTGGAGCTCATCAAGTATGTAGAGTATTGTATCTATGCAAAAACTTGTACTACCTTAGTGTACCTTATCTATTAAGTACGGCATTTTTTATAGTCAGACTTGTACTATGCTAGTGCCTTTTATCAACTACTTAGAGTATAACATTGAATAAAGAGTTTTTGAGTTCATTACCAGAATCATTTTGTGAAGGATTTGTCTTAATTTCAGTTTTTAATCTGATAAGAGTTATTTTCAGCGACATCTTCGACTTCTTCGAATTCATATAATTTTATTGAAACACAATTTGTTTCATTCTTTGAAAATTCTCACTTTTTATAGTGTTCAGTATTTGAGATTTTCAACAATTAATACTTCATGTGAAAAAGTCCAATGATAAATTTTAAATAGTTTGATTCATATTTTTCGTGGTAAGGTAAATGAGTAAACTAAACATTTTTTTCTTGACTTAAAGGATATTACTTTTTTCCTCTCGTGTGTTTTATCTTCTTTTACTTACTCTCGAAAAATTTATCCCTTAGATTGTTGGCTCATTAATATTCATTGTTATTTATGTTTACTATATATATATTATCTTATCGTTCTTGATATTATGGATTCGAATGTTTTGAATGCCAATTGTTCATTTTTTTCTCATTGTCTTCACCATATATTTGACATGGTAAGTATTCTTTGTCTTTTAGATTCACAATTTTCTCAAAACATCATGCATGGAATATATGTTCAAGTAGTATTTTGTATATATATATATATATTTAAATGATTGATTTTATAATTACATCTGTAGTCGATTTTGAATTTATTTCATTCTTTGCTGTCTCATTTTAATTGTTTAACACCTAGTTAACACTGTTCCATAATTTATTTCCTAAAATTCGTCCGTTATCAGAACACTATCATCGGCTTCCGTTTTCAAATAAACTCTAAGATCAATATTACCAACGCTATTATTCTTATATTGATTTAGTTCGACGTTTGCAAAATAGGTGTGACATACTAAATTCTTAGACAAGCGTGTTTGCTAGACTATTTTCGGCAGACTTTGTGTATTTGTACAATAATCAAATGCATGTTTATCTTATGATAGATGGCCAGTTTGTTTAACAAATAAAGTGATCTATAGTACACTCTCTTGCGTACGGGCATTAAAAGCGAAACTTCACGAACCTATTTCAAAAATATAAACCATTTAGCATGGTACCGCAAGAACATATATATATATATATATATATATATATATATATATATATATATATATATATATATATATATACACTTGGATACAAATAATGTCATAAGTGAATAATGGAGAATCAAATCCCCTCATGTTTAGCTAGTTCCTTCAAGTCCATTTTTGTTATAAAGATTATAGAATTCTAGACCTCGAGAATTCTAAGCTTCAACATCCTAACTGCGTGGAATGTTTGTCTTGCTTATAATATATATTTTAGTCTTTCTTATTTTACTCACTGCATAAAATTCACTATATAACTTTATATAAAACTTTAATTAGTCAGGTGAGCCATACTGAAATGTTTTACCTGTTAAATAAAAATTCAAATAATGCATTACACAATATTTTTCATGAATTTAAGTGGAAATAATGCATGCATATTGCGCAGGATATTTATTTGCTTCTTTCAATCGCGATATTATATGCATGCTAAGTACCTACATAGTACATACGTTCAACGAAATTAATTGCAGAAGCACAATTAAAAAGATTGCAAAGAAGCGGACTTGTGAGTAGCTAAAATTCTCTAATGCTTTCATTTGCAAGCATGTGTCGTGTTGATCGAGAAAATATTGATTTGAAGCCACCAAATATTCGAATGTTGTTCTAGTGGCTGAAAATTGTGTGAGTACCTCAATCATAAGTCGTATTTGTGAGTCATCAACAAGTATGAGTATAAAGCTGTTAAATATTTGAAGACTGAACTAGTGGCTGATATCTGTGTAAACATTTCAATCTTAAATTGCATTTGTCTGTGAACCATCAGCAAGTGAGTGACATGTTTCTCACAAGCAGGTACCGACCATAAACAACATAGATCTGAACAAGTAAAGTATTAATATAAATGAACTTTTTAAGAAAGCGTTTCAGTTTTTGTATACACGAGTTTGACTCACTATTGATAAAAGCTCTAAAAGTTTCATTTTCATTTTGTTGGTGCACAGGATAATTTAAACTTTTTATGTAGTTTTGGAAAATTCAAAAATAGATCAGACCTCCATTGTAAACTAATACTTTCCATACAATGCTGACATTCGTTCTAAAATGAAATTGGGGTTTTATTTATTAATGAATAATCTATCGTCTTGGAGAATGGTGTCGTATGTTCCATTAAATTTTGCTGAATTCTCAATTGACTTAGTTTTGTTATTCGTTGTGCTTCTTTCAATACGAGGATAAACGTACACAAAATTTTGCTGCATGAATAAATTGTAAACATACAAACCTGAGTAATTACTTCAGATAAGAAAGAATTCATGCTTGCATTTTAAATTTCTAGTTAATAAATCTAATTTTGGAAGCAATCATTATTAAATATTTGTACTTTAATATTTCAGTGTTGGAAATAGAAAGGCGTATTTTTAATCTAAATCTAATTGTGAAGAATGGGAGGTAGAAAAATATACATGGGTTTTGGAGTTTCAGCGTTTTAAGCCTTTCAAGTGTGGTGGTACCTCCGAAGAGATCATGTTTAATGCTTGGTACTACAGAAGGCATACCACATTTTAAAATTGGGCTTTTTGCGCTACCCAGCAGCTCAAAATGTGTACCACCATCATAAATGTAAGGGAATATTCCTATGAATCTATAAATCTTTGAGCATCTGACACATTTCTTTCCATCAAAAGTATGAGCCTGAAAGGGCGAGAGCAGAGGTAGTTCTTAAAATGCTTATAAGTGACGTGCTCTCACTGAGCAAAGTTTTGCCAGCGTTGCAATGAAGACTTCGTGAGCGTCTAATGTATTCTAAACAACACAATACAATGACTTAACATTACCTGCTTTTTGCATACTCGAACAATAATTAACAGTTCAAAAATTAAATCCTACTGTCATGCTACTAGCAGGCCGAAATACTCTGGCAACGAACTATATGCTGTAGCACAACTATTTTTGTTTTGTTTTCGGGCGTACTGTTTTGTTGCGACGTGATAATGTATGGAAATGCGCATTCCTGCTTTATTTGAGGAGTGAAAGCATTTTTTTACCTTTTACTTAACATCTACGAGGATTCCTGTACCCTTTTTCGCTCTGTCAAATGCAGTGCGACCGGAAAGATTACGAGGAAACTCTGATAACTATTCTAATGCAACTTTCACATGACAAAAACCGAAACTTTTTCGCATCCAATCGGATAAGTTCTGATCAAAAATATGCCCAGATTATACTAATGTTTTCTTTTTGTTTCCAGTAGGTCCCGAAAGCTACCCTGGTTTTCTGCTGCCGTTTCGCAAGCCGAAGCGCATCCGAACAGCGTTCAGTCCGTCGCAACTGCTGAAGCTCGAGCAAGCTTTTGAGAAGAACCAGTACGTCGTTGGCCAGGAGAGAAAACAGCTCGCTATCAGCCTCAGTCTTTCTGAAACACAGGTCAGGACGCGAATTTTATTTTCCTAATATTAAATCTTGTGTTGTTCGGGTCTGTGAGACCCGTTTTTATTTTTACTGCTAGCATTTTTACTGTTTATGCTGCTTGTAATTGGGATGAACTAAACACCTGTTGTGTATTTTCACATAAGTGTTTGATTGTGAAGCATCAAAAACCATAAAATGCAACGGATCCATCAGCTGAGTCACAACAATATGAACACCAAATATGGGTTAACATGTTTCCTACAGTCACCTTACCAGTGTAAATCTTTATTTTCTACACATAGTCACTAGAAGGCTCTGTAAAATTTAACTTGACCAAACCTAGGAGATTCACCAGTGAGTCACTTAGCAGGAAATCTGTTAATCAGATTAAACTAATAATTATAGCAACTATAAAATGTGTAGAATGAATGAAGTAACATTACAACGAGTAATTTAAATCTTTAACCTAAACTACCGCATTAAATTGTGATAACATTCAGTTTTGTTGAATTTTGGACAGTAATTACTTCTTCCCCTTTATTTCGGTTTAGAAGTTTACGTTTAAGTGTTTTTTGAATTCTTAGCAGTGATTGTTTTCTTTAAAAACTTATTTCATTATCATATTGTGGCTTTTTATGGAGATTGAATCTCTAAACATTTGCTCGCAAAAGTTTTTTCTATTAAATCATTTGAAATGGTATCGTAGTTACCCAGCTACTATTGCAATATGTTATTACAAGAAACATTTGTAAATATTAGTGTTTAGACACTTAAGAAACGCACCATTACTCTAGCTCTTTTTTGATCTTATGGGTTTCACATGTTTTCAACAGACTATAATAACTGTTTATGAATCTAGCACACAAACAATGATTCGTACTACCCTTCTTAAAGAAAGAGTTAAATGTATTGTTAGTGATCAACAGTGGTTGGTGGTTGGGTGTGAGGAGCTGAAATTGATCTCGATTTGAGGTAAGAATATTGTCCTTGAGTGATGCTGGGACTTAGACTGGCGGATCATGCGGGTTATCCTCAACTTTTCATGCTCAAATCAATGCAAAGACGCTCAGGACTGTCAGTGACTGTTTTCCATTGTGAATTATTTACTGAAATAACGACGAATTTCAATGATTACGGTGTTTTTTGCGACAGCTTATTATGATAAAGGAATATTAAGGTATATGTATCTGCATATATGATACCAATGAAGTACTTACCTCCAATTTGCGAATAAAAATGTTTAGTTTAGAACTTCATTTCTAAGCTCAAACTCGGTCATAAGACATCTGCTCTTTGAAAGAAAATTAACGCAATTAAGGGTTATTTATTTTACTATCATCATCTACTGCTAGAAAAACAGCAGCCTGGTGGTGGTGGTCGGTACCAATAGAAAAGATTTGAGAGAGAGTTTGGCACAGGGTGTACCTAAGTAAAGAGGTGAAACGGAGGGGATATTAGGAGGGGAATGGAAATGAGCGCTCTGCGCACATGTATTGAGTGGTGGGGGTTTGTCATTGGGGTTTGTTCTTGTAGGTAGCAGCCTAATCATCAATGAGAACCTTATGGGAAGGCTTTCCTTTTCTTCGGGATTGCTAGGAACATATTCCCCCTCATCTCCCTTAGTTTCCCCTCATCACCGCCTCGTCACCCCTGCCAGTCAGTGCTGTACTTTTGAGGGTGGTGTGTATTCCATGTAGCCCCGTCGAGCAGCACATGAAGAGTCTCTGAGAGACAACATAGCATAAGGAAACGCATCGTTAAATATTCTTAGTAACGGCATGTCATTTCGTGCATCAGGAAAACTAGACTATTGGCAATATTTATTCTTATGTGACTATCTAATTTCAGCAAACTATATTTATGTTGAGAAGTTGCCGGCAAGTATGTGTTAAAATAAATTATCTTCAAAACTGATGAATCGCTGTGCCAAATGTGAATTTTGCGATCGAAAACAAAATATGTTTCCCCTTAAGTCCGTTTGCTGCAGTTCACGAGTTACAAAGTAGTTACGTTGTCCCGAATGGTGAAACATTTGAACAAACTCTTTAAGCAATACGAGTATAGCAATATTATTACAGTGAACATGCATCACGCCTTGTGCTTCACGAGTAAATGTGTAGTTTTTACAATTTCTATGACTACATAGGTAATGATGAACTTTATTCAGATTTTATAACAGGAAAAAAAGATTTTGAAACCAGTCTAACCAAGATTGTGTGCCTCACAGAACCCGCTAGTTTAATTTTACAAACGTAAAATCACAATATAACCACGATAAAAAACATTGTGCTAGGGCAATGAAACAAGTATAATTATACATGTGATTGAAAAAAGAGTATTTGACGAATATAAAAATTCTTTAAAACTTACTTCAATAAGTAGGAATTCAAAATTTGACAAAAATAGTGAATACTCATTCTAAAATTGGAATATCGCGTCAATTTTCCTTTGCAATTGTTATCTGTTCACCTTCCTCTAAACCACAATAAATTATGCAAGATCCCCGTATTATTAACCCTTCAAGGAGAAGGTATGGACTGTGATTGTTGTAGATTATTATAATTGTTATTATTAATATTTCTGGTTTAACTATCACACGATTGTTGTAGGAGTACGCGCACATCTGTAAGGGTAGAAACAAGGCCATGTTGGGGCCAGAGGCTTAGCTAGTGCTGCAAGAGATGTAAAAATAGAATAGAATAGAATGAGGCTATAGGAACGAACCTTCTGGCCCATTCTTGGGTAGGATAATTACTTCGATAATTATTCGGTTACCCAAGTCCCATGCTGTAATTCTAGCCGCGTCAACCATGGTGGCAGCGGGATTTGAACCCGGGTCTTCCCGCTCGCAAGCGGATTCGCTCACCAGTCGACGAAGCTGGTGATAGAGTAAATGTTCTTCATCAACAAATCTAGCTAAAGATTTTAAGCTGCGATATTTTCACTCATTTTGCATTAACTTCTAAGAGGATAAACATGATTTGCTGTCAGTATTTGGTGGAATAAATCATTTAATTAAGGAGGATATGATGGGTATACATGTGGAATTTTTTATCTACTCATTTTTACCTTCCTTCTCTCAACTGCTTTCAATATGTTTTGAAATGTGTCTATCTTCGTGAAGGATAAGCATCATAATTCCATGCATGAACAAAACACGGAATTTAACATTTTAAACATAATGTTTTACAATCGATGCTGAATGTTGCTCCTGAATATTAGTTACCGACTTTGCAAAAAAGTTAATTATCATCAAATTAATATTTTGAAAATTACTGTAAAATTAGTGCATTGTTTACCTGGTCATTGAAATTTGGAGCATATAATAATTATAAATGAAGTTACGCTGATCTAATTTGATAGGGGAACTTTATTCATTCAGTAATTCAGGAAAATCGTCGTTGTTCCAGTGATGTTAAAAAATGAACATTTGTTTGTTTTTATTGTTTGCTACTCTCACTTCGCATATCAATTTTGAATCTTTGATTTGAAAATTAATTTTTGGAAGCAGGCAAAGATTTTCCGACACCACGGAACAGTGTGAGGTTAAATGCGATAGCATTTTAAATCTCAGACAAAAAATTTCAAATGTGAATTTCGTGCATTTTTCAAGAGAAATGGCTTAGATGTGACTGCATGAGCTTTTCTTACGGTTCCATTTAGCTCTGACGAGGGCCGATTGACTTGTAATTTCTCCATTGACTTCAAAAAAATGTTAGCAAGTTTTGTGCTGAGGTTCAAGCGGCGGTGTCTTAATTGCGCCATCAGAAGGTCGGTCCTAATGCGCCTCCCGTGCTCGCCCAAATGTCCATTCTCAGCGCAATTATGCTGGCGAGCGCCCTTACGACAGACTTGAGACCGTCTAGTAATTAAACTCACAAGAACTAAAGTTATTTAACTAATCGTCGGGCCAGTTTACCCTCTCTTAACATCATTTTCCCAACGCTAACACTCCACTTTGCCAAGTCATTATCAGGAGAACTCAAGTTCTCCTTTTCTGGACTCTCTAGAGGATCATAAACACGTTTTCTTTTGGATGTTCCACGAGCTCTAACAAAAATGTATGGCACTTTTAACTTGGGTCCTAAAGTGCTGGAATTGCACTTTTTTGCCGAAACTCTAAGATTTGCTGTAGAAACAGGACTAGAGATGTTTGTAATCTTAGTAGTCGTTTTCAAAGAAGATGACGGGAAAGTTGGTTTCATTGCACGGCTATTTTTCCGGTAATTGTTTCGTACGGAACAACTATACACAATATTATTTTCCCCATTTGTTGTACTCTTATGTTATAGTGATTGACTAACGTTGATGAGCTTTTTCGTGCATCATGTTTCGTTTGATCTTTTCATCACGTAAGTTCTTATTTTAATGCCTCCGATACTTTTTCTGGGATGCAGTTTTGTGTGTTCAACACAAGGCACCAGACCAACTAAAACATCGCCCCAACAATCTCGACTTTCGTTATTTTAGGAACAGTGTTAAGCTGTTTAAGTTCCATAGTTGGAGGATGTTGCACAGTGATCTGGGAATCGACTCTGTAGGGAGGGTCTATAAAGTGTGGCAAGTTAACAAGCTGTCACGGTACAAAATTTGGCCTAACTTGTGCTTCATTGGTCCCTGGTGGGCGGTTTGGCGCGGTTGTTCTGCTAGACAATTGAGGGACAGCAACCCCCCCTGGCTTGGGTTGCTGGGTCTGGATTCACATCAAAATTCTTGCTCGTTGAGTTTGGGCTGAAGCTCAGTGTAAAAACAAAGGTGATTAATTCACTCCAGACCTACACAAGAATAAAGAATGGTTGCACTAATATTTTGGCATGCATTGTTTCGTAGCTTGAAATTTAGTTTACTGAAGACGTTTTCCCCTTCATAATCTTCATTGTATTTCCTACCTATTTCAGGGTTGAAAGCAATATTCATTTACTGGTAAAATTACTTGTTTGCAAAATTTCGTTTTCTTTTTCATGCAGGAAACTGCTTTTGGATAAGGTTCAAATTATTCCCTGCTTCAAATGGAAAAATGTATATGTACTTGCTCACATTTTTCAAACTCATGGAATCATTTATGACTTACGGTTTTTTGATGTGACACTTCATCTCAGAAGAAATAAAAGTCAATTCGAGTTTGTACGAAGATTTTAAATGTCAAACCCCAGAAGACCTATAAAACTAAACTGTTTTATTGTATCGATAATGATTTATGAATCATGTAATGGAAGATATAGTTACATTATTTTTTTACCGATAAATCACACTACAAATACTTGAAATTTGACTTGAGGGTGAGGGCAGTCATATAAATTCATCGATTGCGACTTGAGAAATAAATAATTGTGAAAATATTGTAGGATAGTTCACTCAGTTCCTGAGGAACCTAAACATTCACTTAACATTACCGAAAAAATCAAGCTGTGATATGTCTTCATCACTACACCGTGTTTTTGATTCACTATTTTTTTTACTTCAGTTGTAATTGCTCAAATAAGATACATTTCCTGTCAAACTGATGCCTCTTTGCGGGCACCGAAACTGGTTCATTTTATTTACGCACATTATTGAAGTGCTGTCCACGTGGCACGAGGCTGAAAAAAGCTTGCTTGTTTATAGTCCTTACCGGCCAACACTAAACGAGCCTGTGGACATATTTGGCTACTCGTAACACTTTTGTGAGGCCGCCTGTAATTGTCTCAGTCTCTGTAAACATTGACATTTTTGAATGAGTTTATTCTGATGTTCAATTGGTAAACAAATTATTCAACCTCAATATAGTGAGCGTTGCATCAGAGAAGTCTGGTCTCAAAACATGTATTCGCAATCATTTCGTAGCTTAGCTGTCATTATTGAGTTACTTACTCCGTGAAGATATTTAATTAGTTACTGCAAATATGAAGTAACGTGATCGCCAAAGCATGCGTATTTTATTGAAATTTAAATCGTTTTCTCATACATGTATTTTGCGTATGCTTTTTTCAGTATTTTGATATTTGCGACTTCGCATAATTTTATCCTCTATACCCTGAACATATTTTCTGTCGGCGGTTTTTTCTTCGTACATGACCTTTCTCCTAGCAAATCTACAGCCAGGATTCGCTTTCCTTCTCATTCTTTTATTTTGCTTGCATTCATACATTTCTATCAAACACCCCCGTGCTTTTAACAATTTCTTACTACGACCATTTTGCTCTTCACCTCATGCGACAAACACATTTTCTTGGGGTCGTCATCATGCGACTTATTTATCTTTTCTCAAACGGTAATATAACTCCCCTCGTTAAGTTTCTCTCTCTGTGCACTGAATATACGTTCTCGTATTCTCTCCCCTCAGCACCTCCGAGTTTTGGCAAACGCTGCCACCTTCTGGCCTCCGTTGGCCGGTCGTATGCTCTCTGGCGTGCACAGACCGAATTTCCTAGAATTTCCTACCGCTCTTTGCGCCCGCGTTCCTCCCCACGTCGCCAGTCTCTCACACCCTTTCCACCAGCAGTAACACAAGCATTATAAGCTCCATCAATTTGTCTTTCATGATAGAGCTCGGAAGTGTGTAAACTGCTCACTGGATTAGCTGGAGGGGAGCTGCTCCATCGAGGGGAGATGGGCTCTCCAGCTACGGCTATTGTGTCTGCATGCACATGCTCTACAACCCTCGAATATATCTCTGAAAATTTCAGCATTTGATGGATGAAGACTTGTATTCCCTCGGACGATTATTGTGTCTTTGCCTGTCTATCGTTTTCTAAAATTTTAGGACGAATTATGCGAAGTTTCCGTTATGAAGTACTTTTTTACGCTGTCACGTGTCTCTGTCACAGATAAAAAACACACAAAAAACGCTTTTACACAAAAAACAGTCGCGTGGATTCGTTAGTGCAATACGCCTAAACTCCTAAAATTGTAATTCGGCTGATTTTCAGTTTAGAATCTATGAATATCGAATAAAATCTGTAAAGGGTTTTAGGCTTCCATTATCACAATACTGAAATTAGTATTATGTCTAGAGAAAAAATGTCCTGAAAACTCAGCATACATTTTAGGAATTTGAACTCAAATGTTGAGCCAAATGCATGTGTTTCAAAATTTTTAGAATGAGCACAATTCTACAGGAAGCTTTGTTACTTTAAGGCTTCGAAAAGCAGCAGTGTTTATCATGTTTTACATCACAGTTTTGTGATACGCTATTCAAGTGGAAAAATATGCCTACATTAATTTTAAAGCCGTACATTAAGTATGAAATGACTTTATTGAACATGTTTTTACGATGCATCCGTAGAAATGACGTTCTTAATAAACCATTTAGGCTCACATTTTCAATTATTTCTTTGAGTTTTACTTTCATGTTTTAACGCCCTTTTTACAGTTTCCAAATTCCAAGTTCGGTTATATTCGTTGGGTTCTTTCATATTCGTTCATTCACGTCATGCTAGAAACAACGTATGTAGTTCTTTCTTATTGTTGAATTAGAGTTTCAGCGGAGAACTGAAACACAAGTATAACCTGGATTGCTATATCAAAAGTCACCATTTTGTTTCTTTGTTGTAAAGCCTTTTAAAATTCAAATCCAATTTAACTTCTTTTGTAGAGTACACAATAACAATAATAATAATTAATAGAATTTGGAGTGTTGGAATAGGTCATCTTCAGTTTGTATTGAATTCAGTTAAATGTATAATCTATCTCATTATTGATCTCGTTTCAACAGCATTTATTAGAGCGAAATAGTATATTTATTCTATGAAACTGAGTTTTCACCAAATGGAAAATTTTTTTGAGCTGCTTCATGCAAAAAAAAACACATACTGAAGTTCAGTTTTTATATCAGGTGTTATCAACTTGAACCTGAATCTGCAACGAACGTTTCTGTCTGCTCAAGTCAAACAAAGGAAAGATCAAGTCTGGAATATTATGAATATTATAATATAAATATTATGATATATCATAATCATTACGATATAAATGACGTGAAAATTTTGACTTAACTCAGCCTACATACGCAATACAACGAAGTATTTACACTTTAACTTGTCTACTCATATCTTCCTGCAGTCGAACATCCAAATTCTGACAATCCATTTGCTTTAACAATGATTGGATCACCACAGAAGTGACAACAGAAGAATCGCTTCCTGTAACACCAATATCATGTCTGGTATCGTAAAAAATGTTTCTTATAATCTGGCTTCAACTCCACATTATCAACGTATAGAGGACTCTCTATTATCTGACATCAAATAAAAGACTCCTGATTATTTGGCATCGTACATAGCGCTTCATATTATCAGACACCGTATATAACGTTTCATGTTATCTGGCATCGTATATAGCGCTTCATATTATCTGGCATCAAATAAAGGAATCCCTATTATCTAACATCGTATATAGCGCTTCATATTATTTCTCACCGTATGGAGGACTTCGCATTATCTGGCATCATATAGAGGACTCCTTATTATCTGGCATCGTATATAGCGCTTCATATTATCTGGCTTCGTATGGAGGACTTCGCATTATCTGGCATCATATAGAGGACTCCTTATTATCTGGCATCGTATATAGCGCTTCATATTATCTGGCATCGTATGGTGGCTAATGCGAGGGGAATGTGAAGGCGGAAAGACCGAACGGAAGAGGGTCCAGGCGAGTGTAGGCAGTTCTAGGGGAAGTAGCAGCAATTTACGACAGAACAAATGTTGTCGTTGATTGCTTGTTAACGAGCTCTCTTTGTGCTCTTTTCTTGTCATTAACTTGCGAAGGCTGGGAGGCAAATTGCTCAAATTGAGACGTTCGGAACCCCTGCCTGGTAATTTTAGGAACAGAAATTTTGAATGTTTTAAATTTCTTACGTCGTCTCCACACAAGTAGCACTAAAGTTGTGCATTATCAAAAGTGTCTTAACATCAAAGAATACATTCGAAACTGATTAAGTGACCAAAATGTTAATTTAGAAGTCCACTTTTATTTGCTATATTTTTGATTTCTGATATTTTGGGATGACTTTTTTTCCACTTTTCCGCCTTAGCTCTGTGCTCCCAAACGAGTTGCGTGAACTCATAGCAAACTCTTGTACGTGTCGATAATTATTTCGCTAAAATGCCCTGAATCTCAAAATCATCTTTAATTAATTTCTTTTTCATGTAGTTTTTATTCTCTGTTATGTTTATTTTTGTGTGAACAATATATTTATAATATTGCTCGATCGCCTAGCCCTGAAGACTCCTCTCGTCTTCATTTTTTCATCAGTTCTGATTCAGGCTACTCATTTTCTAAGATCATTTTTTAAAGAGATCTCAGTAATAAGTAAGTAAACATTTTATACTAAGCCCTTGTATGTAGCAGCCCTTATTTTCTAACAATGTTGATTCTCTTGCTATCATGAATATATTATAATATCTATAATATCTAATATAATCTTGCTATCATGAATATATTATAATATCTTTGCTCTTTCATGGCTGAATCCCATTCACGATTGTTTTCTTGACGAGCTTATCTTACGTTCATACAGTTACAATCTTGTTCGTGTTCATGTAAAATATATCATTTGAAGTGAATGAAATAATAATAAAAAATAATAGGTCGTATCTCTTAAAAATATGACTTAGGAGTATTATTTCTCTAGCTCATTAAATTTTATATCTTCTGGTTTGATTACTTAAAGTGTGATCTTGGTGGCTGCATAGTTCAGTAAGCAAGATATCAAAGCGGCAGACCTGTAAATAAATGCAAATTTAAGCGTATAGCTTTACCACCAAGCAGCTGATTGTGGCAGTCCTCCGTGGCAAAAGCATTTTATCGCTACTTCGATAATCCTTGCTGCAAAGGTCGGTACCCTGAAGCCAATAACGTATGTATTTCTAGCTCGGCAGACCAGTATATAATGTCAAGGAAGTGAATGCAAGCTTTTTAGACTGAATTGAATTAGAGTATCACGCCCAGTTCGCATAACTCGACGACAACACGTATGTTACTTCGCCACGCGCATTTATTGGCCCTGGTGTGAGGGTGCACTCTAGGTTGTCCCTCCACGCGGGGTCGCACTAGAGGAAGGGGCGCTTTATTGTCGACGGCGCTAGTATAATGGGCCGGCGCTGAGCTTGTTACAGAGCACTGTCCTGTTGAGTGTAGTGAGGCTGTGTGTGATGGAGGTGGTAGTGGTATGTGTGGACACATTTGTTACGTGGTACTCTGCACTGTTTGTGTGGTTATGTGTTTATACTAGACTCAAGTCTGATGAGGGTTTCTTATGTTGCTGGTGTTGATGTTTGCGCTACAGCTGAACATTTATCACGGTTTTTATGAAAAAGGGTACCTCGTATCATGGCAGTACCGATTTTATTATCTATTGCTCACAATTTTGCAGTTGTCTGCTGCCGCTGTGGGAATTTGCTGCAGTTGTTTTAAGTTAAAATGATTGTACTGTAGGGAATGTTTGCGTTTCCAAACTGTTTATTTCACTTACATCACTTAATTAGGGGCTAATTAGGACTCTAAAGTATATTATATGTTATTCAATTACGAGTATAGTCTACACAAATTAGTATTTAAGCACTTTCCAGCAATGAACTATTTGAGGATTAGCGTGTCAAGATAACGAACTTTTAATAGCGAATATCATTTCTTCATAACATTGTGTTCTATAGATTATGAATTCTTGTATCTGGTCCTTAACATTCCTGCTCTACATTTTTGCATTTTAATTTTGTTTTGAACCAAAAGACCCTGAATGTCCATGAATTCAAATTTAGATTTAAATGACATTAACATGAAACTTTGCTTTTACACGCAAATTTGGTATCTACACTCACAAGCAGACTTTCAACCTGAACTTTTTACCTGAAATCTTTAAGAAACGAAATATGTGATGTGTATATGCAGAGATCGAATATTTGTAAAGCGAAGAAAGATCTACAGATCTGTATTTTTACGCATGTAACCGTGTCCAATATTTATTTTTACTTTATTTTTGTCGTTAACTATTCTCTATCAAGAAGATACTAACTACAAAAACAAAAATATCTATGCACGTATACATTATTAATAAATTAGTTCAAACTGATACTTTTTAAGGCAACATACGTATGTTGCTGGATGGAGAACAATTTTTCTTGGAATGTTGTATGCGTTAATCTATTAGGCTATTTTCCTAATTTTTTCTTTCTTTTATTCGTGCAGGTGAAAGTATGGTTCCAAAACCGTCGCACAAAACACAAGAGGCTTCAGCAGGAAGACGACGAAGGGACAACGGGTAAACCAGGCAGCGAAGGCGACAAGAACAACGAAGAAGGACTTATAATTGAACACGAAGAGGATGAGGAGGAGCTAGACGTGCTTGACGCAAACGAAGTGTAAAATTGGAGCCAAAATTCCCAAACCAAATAGTGCAAAGGGTTGTGAAGCAGTATTTTATTTTATATGAATTTCATAACGGCTTTCATTTTATTGCAAGTTCATGCCTCCTGCAAATAAGTTCTAATCAGTTACCGAGAGAAAAATTTTTCGCAGCTTTCTAGGACTTTTTACGTTATCAACGCTCCTGTATTAAATCGTGGGCGAAATTATCCAGCACTGAATGCAGTTAGAATAACTGAACCAATTGCTATCATTTTCCGGGGACCGATTGCCCAGCGTACAGACCTACTACACGTACGACATGTATGAGTCATGATGTATATTACCCTCGTGAGTTAAGAGGGAAGCAGCTTACGTAAACCGTACACAGTACGAGTATAATTACTGATTGTCTCTGTAAAATTGATTTTCTCCGTCCCCTAACATTTTATTGATAGCGTCATAAATTTCGGTGTTCATACAGGAGTGGTACTTCAAATTCTGTTCAGATATTTGCAAGCCATGATTTAGAAAAGAGGTTCTTGCATGTTAAGTAAGATCAAAGGGAAAATAGAAGGATGTATTTCTTAATGCTTACAATATTTGACAAGTACATGATGTGTAAGAATCGATGTGCATGCATACGAAATAACATTTCTTAATATATCAATATACACAAAGGCTTAACGTAACTTAAAATGTGGGGTTTGTGACAACAATAATATTTTCAATCATTTAACATTGTTATTTACTGTGTTATTTACTAGATGTGATGCTTTTCAAGATAGGAATAAACACTTTGCTGGCACTAATTGCAGTAACTTCAATTATTTTTGAGTTTTACAGTATTTTCCAGCATTAAAATTGATTTGAGAGAATGACGTGGTACATCTTTGGGCCTTTTTGTGTTTCTTTTAATTGACTGCAAATTAAAAGCCTATCGATTTACTTCATGAAAAACGACGCTACAATTGATAGAAAAATATGGTATCTACTTTATTAATCAGTTGAATTGTAAGTTTATTGCCCTTCCTTTTGCAATCGATTAGAAAATAAGCGTACAAAGTATGTTGTTTAGCAAGTCAAGTGTTTTGGCTCAGTAAAAATCGATGCAACCATTGCATTAAATGATAAAAAATCTAATAAAAAGGGTCTGAACATATTTAGCTCTCCAATCTCTTACATTTAAACCTATTGTAGAAGCATTGCCAATTTAAAATCGAACGTGACATTCATATTTTCAGAAAGGAAATGCTGAAAACTTTATTTATTTTCCCTAGAATTTTTACTGATAACGAATTAATAGCAGGAAATGAATTGATTGCCTTAAACTTTTTTCGCTGTTTGTGTGCGGATTATTTGAAGTGGGAGAATACACCAAGAGCTTTTCCATGCCAGAGTTGCGTCTACCTCGAAAACTGTTATTCGTGTATATAGCATTATGTCTGTACAGTGTATGTAATACAGTCCGTGTAAATATGGTGCTCTTTGTTGTTTGGTTTTATGTTGTTTTCGAACGTTCACTGATTTGTGATGCAGCACAGAAGATTTATTATATTTTTAGCTATGAGATGCATAAATCTCAACAACTATGAACATTGCTGGAACACATTGTGTTGCCCTACTATTCTAGAACATAGTGGGAGTTTATCACAAATAACCAAATGAAGGAAACATGTTCATGTTCCGTTTGATATGCACCGGCAGGTCTGTTTGGACGAAGATATATTCGTGAACTGAATAAAATCTTCCTGTTTTGGGCATTGACTCTGGTCTTTTTTTTATGCATCCATTACTCACTAGAAACCCCACGCCAAATTCTGTTGATTCGTTTATGATCAATTATTTTATTAATTTTTACCCTGCAGACGGTTGTTCGTCGTGCGTTTTCTAATTATAAAATTTTCCCAACTTTTCTAGCGTTGCATTTTCTGCCTTTGCTAGTAAATTTGCGTTATGTTTCTGTCAAATTTACCAAATTCACGCGACGCCTTTTGAAATAATCTTAACTCGTGTCATGCCTTACAGTTATTACAGTTCCTAATTGTGCCATACTGTATTATAAATCGCCATTGTAGCATTACTAGGGCGTTTTAATTAAATCATTCCAGCCCAGTCGTGAATGTGTTTTCATTTTACCTCTCATATATGCTCGTGGAGTTTTGGAGAAGCCCTCTAGCGATGCATGACCGAAGGCATACTAAAATGATTGAAGTGCATGCACATGCAGGTTGCGGTGGATAACTAACCCGCTCTTTGAGGTCTCAATCACAAAGTATTTTTAAAGATAAATACTGTGTACCTTGTCCATAAATACAAGAACTTAAACTCCACTGCTGATGCCATGACAACACGTGCCGACATTACAGACACAACTGATGGATTGGTTAAATTTTTACCGCTTGGAGTGATAATCTAGTCGCAGAACGTTCCAAAGAGAACGGGTTATTTACCTACCGCATCCCGTATTTTGACTTCGACTAGTATTGCTAAAGTTAATTTATAATTAAAATGTTTAAAATTATTTGATAATTCGATATTTATCTCATCGATTTTTTAAAAGAGGGTGTTACATATGCGCCACCCAGTAGAATTGCTTAAAGAAACAAAATCTCGACTCATAAAGCATTTATATCGATAGTTTTCATGAGCATTATGTTAAACATATTTGAGTAGTACACAGTACTATTTATAGTTTTCTTTTACAGATTTACGAATACATTTGGAGTGACAAGAATAAAGCTGAAAATGTTAAATAGTGAAGTCCAGTGGACATGAAATGACACTTGTTCCTAATTTGATGAATTCTCTCGTATTTTGTGGCTAAAATTAGAGGTAGATTTATAGTGCAGTTAAGTCGCATAAAAATCGAGAACACACTATTTTACAACTCGCATACAAAAAATCGATTAAATAAATTAATATGGCACTTGTAAATGGTGCAGAAGAGCAGAATGCAAAACAGTCCCAAAAAATGGTTAAGATAAGAAGCCCATTCAATCACCAGAATTTTTTGCACGGTTACGTTTTTAATTTTTGTTATGCTTCAACCTAACCAAATTCTATCAATTTAACTAAACTGAAAGTAGTTCACAATGTATTCTTGTGTAATTTACCTGGATAACGATAACTTTGTTCATTGATGCTTATTATAGTTTACATTAACGGCCGATGATGACACTCGATATAAACAGGACATGACCCATACACTAGGCAGCCACTCAAACAGCCGAGTAGAGGCCTTTCACTCAAATATGCTTCTTGCAAGTGCTTATTAAATTTAAACTGTTTTGTTTATCTCCTGGTAGTCGATAACTTTTTCTGTTCAACTTTTTACAAAATTTTGCAAATTCTTAATGCTGTTACTAAGAATTGGTAAAGAACTGCGATATTTCTTTCTTCTTGCGCTTTAATAAAAGTAATGACTGGGCTTCGAAGTGAAATAATTTTACGGTGTCATCCATGTCAGAGAGTATGACTGACTGACCTCGATTTGCTCTCATGTTTAGTCATGAAAGAGATAGAAGCTTCAACTTTTCGTAAGAAAGCCCGCAGTGAGTGCAGCTGATGAAGAATGAGGATTGTGTTCCGGCAGCCTTTTCCTATTGTGAGGGTTGTCTAGCGTAGCAAATTGCGTACCCTCCGACAACCTTGGACTGCTTCAGTTAATCTTCTAATTTTATCTGGGACATATTATCGTGGTTGCTGAAACTAATATGTCATGTTTCCATAAAAAAACAATGGTATTTAAGTTAATATGTTATCTCTTTTAGTAAAAGTTCATGGAGGTTTTACGTAACTCTGGCAGTAACAACTGGTCATTCGGAGCTTGAGTTTCCTGATCAATGTACATAATAATAAAAGAGCTCAACAGCCTGCATACATTGTATTACATATGAAAGCCTCTGAATTTAACATTGTTTACACTAAATTTCTGCAAGCCCTTTATCAAATTTCTGCAAGCCCTTTATCAATTACGGCATGGGACTTCGGTATTGAACCAAGAATGGGCCAAACGGCTCGTTCCTATTGCCTTATTCTATTCTAATGCACGTTATTTCATTGTGAGCACAAACTTCCTTCATTATAAAAATTATACACGGAATTAAGTTCTAAGGGCTTTTGCTAACTTTCAGATTTAAACCCTCCCTTGTTCCATATCCTCAGTACTGAACTTGGAATAATGATACTACTTTCATCACATCCATCAGATCTAATTACGGTTTGTCTGATTAATAATGATTTTGAATTATTGGTGTTCAAAAACGACTAGTTTTAACTGTAGTAATGGTCATCACCTGAGTCTGGTCAAGGTTGAGTCACTAAGTTTTAACGCTGGATCCTAAATCTGATTTTTTGCTCAAAAGAAACGAGAGCTCTTTTAAATCAAATAATCAACATTACAATGCTGAGAATTTGTTGCAAAATTTATAAGCATATTTTAATGATGCATGACATTCACTTTTGACCTGACAAATGCAGGAATTGTTCGGAAGTTGATTAATCTCCAAACTTTTCTTATTGACACTGGCCGAGTAACATCGTGTATTGATTAAGTGGTAAGCTCGTTCCATTTTTTATTGAAATCATAATTAGCTCGATTCGAAAGAGCACAAAAGAGGGAAATAGACATTGATTCCTGGTGGATGCTAATCACAGCAGAGGCGAAGGTTGTTGCCAAACAAGAGTCTGGTCGTGCTGAGGTTGTCTGCTATTTTGCTAACTTTCACTGCGTGGTCTCCTTGATAGATTAACGGCTCCTACTGACGTCGTCGATTGATCACTTCTTCAGGATTGATGAGCTCGGTATCTTCTGGAATTAGTGCCAAATCATGATAAATGGATAACTCCATTAGAACTCATTGAGCTGCCCATCGCTTGGACGACGGAGCTCCTTCTTCGGATGTGACAAATGGACCTCGATCGGAGACCCGATCTCAAGTCGCACCTTCGCCTCTATGTTTATTTGAGGCTGTAAAGGTTACCTGATTGCATTTATTGTGTGCCCTAAAAAGTGAGGACTACGTTGCCACCTTGCGGGTTTTCCTTTTGTTGTTCATTCGATTGCATGAAAACGGTGATATATAAAAAAATGTTGTATTTTGAACCGTGTTATACGGGAATCTCTGATCTAATGTGTTTGCTAATGTACTTCGAATTATTTTTTGTGCAAATAAATGGCAATGATTTTTAATGCAATTTTTGGAAAAAACGTAAGGCAATACCCTTATGATATTTTTTCACTAAAATTCGAAATTGCTCGAAACTCCATGAAACTCCATCTACATGCAAATATTCGTGCGTAGATCACAAAAAACACATCAGATTTTGCACAATTGTGTTTGAATTTTGTTAGCGAATCCAAAAATTGTATTGGAAAATAATTAAAAGAAGGGTCACGTAAACGGAAAAATGTTGTATTTCTAACTGTGTTATACGGGAACCTCTGATCTAATGTGTTTCTTAATGCACTTCTAAACATTTTTTGAGCAAGTAAATGACAATGATTTTTGATCTAATTTCTGAAAAAAACCTAAGGCTATACCCTTAGGATATTTTTTCACTAAAATTCGAAATTGCACGAAACTCCATTAAACTTCGTCTTCATGTGAAGCTATGATGCTTTCGGCGATGTCAGTAAAAATGTTATAAAAACCCAAACATATTTATATTTTCTTATAATTCCAGGTTTGCTAGAGCAAGGGCTTTCCCACGTCCGTTAAATTTTATTCATAAGAAATACTCAGCAACGGGAAGGTGAAATTTTATTTTACGTTTACCCTTCCAAATCGCAATATCTCTTGGTTAATTGCAGTTTTTGTGTGAGTATCTAAACTGTAGTTTCAATTTAGCTGCCACTGTTCATTAATTTGCGCTAATGGCAGTGGATGTAGAATAAAAAATCGTTATCTCAGCCACCTTTTTACTGTCATGTCTGGATTTCAAGGTAATTGGGTACGGGCGTAAATGTGACTTAATCCACAGGAAAGACTGTCGAAATTGACAAGTTACTTTTGACAGTCGCGAGTGACATGAGATAAACTTAAGACAGTCAGACAAAAGAACAAGGTTTGGAAGGCCATTGTGCGTGGCTCTTTCAGATAACGCGCCTATTGTAGTGGAAATGCAGGCAATGCAGGCTTCCGATAACAAGAAACCATCAGCGAATTAATGAGGTGACAAAAGAAAAGTCACCTTAAGCTGTATAACCTTTTAGTGTCAGGGTAACTAACAGTTTATGATATTTATTCAATGTTTTGACGAATAAATATTAATATTTCTTTTTCTTTCCTGTAACTTGACAATAAAGTAACATAGTGTGAGATATGAAATAATAGAAAACCACAGAAAATTTTCTATTCATAAAGAATCCTCATTGAGTTCATTGGAACAGAAAGTTCTCGAGTCTATGTCTTCGATTCACATTTACTGCAACAACAAAACTCAACGAGCATAACACAGTTTCCTAATGAGTCATCGAAAAAACAACACACTTGAAATTCACGAACTCAACCACTCGATATTTATGATTGATGATTAAATTGAGTAAGGGATGCAGTACCTTATGATTCTATCTAAACCCTTTATCTATTTAAAGGTCTTTAATAGACCTTTGACAACCCTACTCTGATTTGGCTACAAAACAAATGTGCATCCACTTCCACCGTATACAAGTATTATACACATGTATGTGTATCCACTTCCTCTATTAATCACACACGTGTATGTGAATTCAGTTTAAGATTTTGAGAGTTTTACGAATACTTAATGCAGTACTATTATTAATTACGTGAGTATTGAGTCTCAGATTCATCAAATCTTCAGTGTTAGTACAAAAATTTGTTAATACAAACCATTACATAATCTCAAACACATCATATGCCACTCGAGTTATCGATCTCCAAACAACTTCAATTCACCATCCAAGTAACATTGTAATGTAAAGTAAAATATATATTTTATGCGAATATTTCTACATATTTTATGCAGAATAATTTTACGAAAGTCTGTGCCTGTGAAAATATTTTGTGCATACTTTGTCGAGATGGAAATAAAATTGTACTTATTTCGCTTAACATTTCATTAACTTTGGGAAGATTTACAAATTGTTGTCAAACTAAGGGAAAATGTTTATCAGAAGCTGAAAATTTTTCTGCAGAATTAATAAACTTCTCGAATCATTGTTCATTGTTGAGACGACGCAATCGCAGAGATGAAATAGAAACGCTGGTCTTTGTGAGCAAATTTTGACGTGCTTTTGCAAACTGAGAGCTCATTATTCCACTGGTTCTCAGACACCACAAAAGAAGCCATTATTACAGACTAAATACATTAAAACGGATGATTTAAGGAAGGCTAAGCACAAACTTGGGTTATTATTATCTAATTTTGTACGTTCATACATTTGAATACGGCGTTATGTAATTAGGGCACTTAAAATCTCACACGTCCTATCTTATCCAATTAAACTGGTGTTGAGCATCGATAATTTGAATTGACGACCAGAGATTTTCTAAAGTATTTTGTACGGAAAAATAAAAGAACCAATTATGCAATTGAAACTGAATCCAAAATGTGGTGCGCATCCGGTGGCGCGCGGGCCTCATTTCTGAAAAAAAACACCCCTGAGGAGCCATTCAACGTGGCTCAAAAATACTGCAAAAACAGCTTTTCGATAATTTACTGCAATCACCCAAGAGTGTGTGACGCATCGACTATTGATTCGTACCATGGATTTCTAAATTGATGAATCACAACAGTTTTGCAACTACTTCTACAAGGGAAAAAATGTTGTAGCTTGCTAAACGCAGGCAATTTTTGGAGTTTTGGACATAATTTTTAGCGAAACGATATTCATGACTGGCATAGCGTGTCGTAATTCATGGTGGAAAAATATAATGAATTCTGTATACCGAGCTCTCAAAAATTGCAAGTTGAGGAATAATGACGACAATCATTGGTTGTTAGACACAATTTGTCAAACGTTCATTGTTTGTGCATAGTAAATCTGCCACTAGGAACCCTCTGAGCCCTAGTTAATGAGAGAACTGACTGCCAAGATTGAATGCTTTGACAGTGTAAACCATTACATTATTCCTAGCAATGCATATAACTCAAATAAGATATCAAAACAGGTTTTAGTGCTACACGTGACTTAAGTGATATTCTCCGGTACGTAGAGTTGTCAGAAACAAAACTGACTCTACATATGTTCATCTACACAACACAGACTTGAATTGATATGCAGCTCATTGACGAGTTTTAGTAGTCAGAAAAACTTGTTTTCTCTTCTTAGTATAACACTATTTAATGCTATGGGATGACGCTATAACAAAACAATACAGTAGAATGAGAATCTATTTTGAATTATGTCTTTATTATTGCACAATATTAGGTTTACTGAATAATTTCACATCACCAGGTATAAGTAATGAAATTAAAACTGCTTGTTATTTTAGATGCGGTCAACTTATTGCAGAAATATTCGGATTTACCCTCTAGAAATAAATATGGGTTGGGATTACACGCTAATTTAAAGAAAATACAGAAAATTTAACGTTATCATTCTGAATCATTCATTAGCGACGGCTCAAAAATGTCAGGCATCACGATCAGATTCATAGTAATTGCATTAAAAATTAATGGTTTTAAAATCAAGTATATATTATCTCCCCAAACAACACATAACTTTACGATAACAATTAACAATTACCAATTACATTTTATTAACTTTTCCTGTTTACATTCTATTAACTTTTACTATGTACGTTTTATTAACTTTTATCATTTATTTAACTACTTTTTCCAACAACTACCATTTATTTTTTAATCTCTTTGGGATAAATGTTTTTTCTTTTGGATCCAGGGATTGATGGCACAAAATAATGATTTATTTTCACTTTTTCAAACACCAAGTAAAGCCTATCGAATCCATGAATCTCACAATGCATAATTTATTCATACAACATTAATTCCTCATACATTCAGCCGTGTAAACTAATATTAGTTGTCAATGCTACTAATATACTTATCAGTAACCCAAATGCTGACCCTTGAGGGGAAAGTTTCTGAATATTCACAATGTGATGCGCATAATTTTCAAACTGCAGAGACAGTGACAGGAATAATTTAATCAGCGCAGCAACTTCTAGTAAATATGTTCAAAAATCGTAGGTTTAACACTAGGTTTTCAGAAGATGCTTCTTAGTAAAGTCTGCAAGTGCCACAACACAAACGTAACTCAAATTTGCCAAGAAGCGATGCTATTAATAAACACCAAGAAACATTTCTACAGCAACGTTTCTTACAACGTGTTTCGTGACGAGAAAATAACTTAGGTGGCCAAGGTTGTTGTGTACAGCTCGCCTCATCAAAACAGTCATCTGCGTTCCAGAGATAGGTAAAGTCGCACAACATCATGGGAAATGTGTTACAGGCGATTGGATGACAATTAAGGAGTGTTTTAGAAGCGATCCTAAGCAATTAGAAGATCGCACAGAGGTAGGTTAAGCGGCCGATGCTGCTGCATTAACATACAATGGCTTCGGAGGGACGAGTAGCGTGGAAGCAGGGACGCCATGTTGCTTTACATCCTGCCGTGTTGTTCCTATACAGGGAATTGGTATCTGTTGGGCTTGTCGCACATAAATAAAACCCGATGGATACTCCGCTCTTTGGCCTTCATTTCCATGCATCATGCGGAATTAGGGAAGAGTTTACCGTGTTGTTTTATGTGATCCATTTGTTATTGGGGAGGAAACTACGTTGTGTTGTTCACGTTGGGTTTATCGGTTACAGTGGTCGGGACCTGAAAAACTCACTTATTAAGTGTGTTGGTTGAGGTTCTTATCAGGGAATAAGGTAATGACCTCTTCTTTGTGCATTTAGAAATCACCAAAGAATGAATTATGCTTGTGTTTCTATTGAACTGTCTGTGCATGTTCTATTGTTTTTACTCAGTGTTAAACCTGAGACTAAACAAAGACGCTCTCATTACCCATTTTGAAGGACTTAGGCGCAAGAAGTACATGAAATTTACTTTAGCTCATATATTTAAATGACCACTAATAATTTTTTAAGTAAGTTATAAATAATAACGATACAGGATTTGTACTACGAGTACATGCATAGCCATAGTTGTGAGGATAAGCTACATCTTTATTCTACCGTGGTAGGGAAGGAATTGTACACAAAATTTGCCTGAAGCACTCAAAAAAGTCTTACTTTTGAAAGTTTATTTTTGAGAAGTGTTTGCTAGTAATTAGGAAGACGAGTTCAATTACACAGTAGAATGTCGTTCTTAACTCCATGACGACACGTTACATAATTGAGGTGCATGTGCGTGATTGAGGCCTTTACGTTAGACGGTAAGGGACTTGGGTAGCAACCTAAAAATGGATCAAACAGCTCGTTCTTGTAGCTATATTCTATTCTATTCTATTCTTATAGTCCATGTGTAGACCCTACTGTCGTTGCACTCACCTAATCGATCCCGTGTTCGAATTCGTACATCGATATGAACCTACAGTAGCCAGTTCTCCACATACTACGAAACACAAACGTATTTCATCTTGCTTCACGTACGTTAGTGAGTGTAAGCAAACATCCTTTATCGCTCGTATCAATATACTTCAGGAATCATATTTAGGCTTTGTGTAGCAGTACTTATATATCAACAGGATTAATTCCGTTTTTGTAAGAATCAGAATCAGATAGTATTATTTTTACAGCTCATGAGTCCAGCTTGAACCAGTCTGGCTTTGAAATTGAATTCCACAACGAAGAAAATTGTGAACTCTCGAAATTTTTCAAACGAACAAATGTTCATTGACCAGAGTAAGTTTTTAACTCTGCTACGATTTCGTACTCGCATTCAAAGTTTTATTGCGTGCGTTCTGAAGAATTTGACACGCATATGTCGATTTTTGCTTGTAAACGAATGAATGCATCGGGCACGGGCAGCGTTAACATATTATGCTGTATACATATGTATATATATTATACATATATGAATATATTACCCTTGTTTCTTTAACGAAAGACAGTGGTGTCCTGTGCAGGGACAGCTTCCCCGAATGCACGCAGAAATATCAGCGATAGCTGGAAAGAATAGACTCCGTGAAGAAAGAAATGCTTGGGCAATTTTCCGCGTTAGAAATGAGATTGGTGTAGAGCCTACGTACGTCATTCCAAACTAACCTAATTAAGCGCTTGTTATTGCGGCTGCCGAATTAATGTTCTCCTCATTAAGCAACTTAATAACAATGGTAATTGGGTTTTGTGAAAGACCGTCACCGTTCATTACGGGGTTCAGAACCTACGTGCTAGGGCTGCAAACATAGTAGGTGGCATGCCTGACTGCGATGTGGTTTGTGATGGAAGACGCATCCATAGGCACGCACACGTACCCACTCTGTAAAATAATAAGTAATTTTGTAACTTGAGTCATGCATCCACATTCACAAGTGTGCTCTTAACTAAGAATTATATATGCGTGATCTGTAGCACTAATTTATCCAGTAACTCATTTCTTTTCCAACTTACTGGAGGATGAAAAGATTTTGTTTTGGCCTTCGTAGCTACGGATTTCAAAAACGTTAAAATAGCAGCATTGTTTCCTGACATATGCCTTTTTAAGGCTATTTACAGTACTTACTGTCATTGTCCTTCTCTCCCTTTCTTAATTATTTACGTTTTTTTAGGAAAATGGTGCCCAATTTACCACTTCAAGCGCAAAAGAAGCAGGAATTTATTTGTAATCAATAACAGGAAAACAATCTCCTTGTAGATGCTAATCACAAAATTTTCAAGAGTTCTAAAGAGACTAGATTTACCATACGTTATGCGTGCAACTTTGTTTGTGAAACTGTAGAAACCTGAGAGCTTTTACCTCCCTGAGGTCATGCAGGATAATTCGATGCAGTGCTTATTAAAGCACGCTTATTTATGATGTATTTACAGAGTAGGGATTGCTGTGTGGGCTTGTTTTTCTTCAGTTTGAAGTGAAAAGTTGACTGGAATAGGGCATCGACCGTCGTAGAAAGCAGGCGCTAGTGATGAGACATACGTTTTAATAATATGTACTACATATGTACGTGTGAGGCAGAACGAGACTAATATATATATATATATATATATATATATATATATATATATATATATATATATATATTCTGTATTATAAAGAATGAGTTAAGAAGCTACTCGAGTAGAAAAAGACATAAGTGTAAAATTGTAAAGCATAATTAAAAGGCTGTCAAGGCAGAAGACAAATGAAAAATATTCTATCGTATGGTATTGATTGCTAGGCCATCAAAATAAAAAGAGGCTGTTAAATATTGCAAAGTGTGTAAAAAAATTTCTTTCAACTGTCATATACCTGTTCAAATCCTATAGAATTTCAAATAGATAAAAAATAGAATAGTAGAAGACCTCGTTATTTTCGCCATCATTATTTGCATGCATAATACGTTCTTTGTAGTATTTTTAAAGTTTTTTTGCATGATTTTCACTAGTGCCTCCTTAGTATCATGATTTTCATTGACGTTCTGCCGTAAATATAAACTCTTTTAATTATAAATTAAGACTTTTATCACGACAAATAACGAAGCCTGCGTATAGTATGATAGAAACCGTATAACCTGACCTAATGGCATTCATAACCTACAGTTATGACCATACTGCATAAGAACAGGATTTCTAGAAGTCCTTCAAACAAACAGAACCTCTCTTGCCATATGATGAACATGTCCCGTAATATTAAAATTATTAGAGTTTAAATTGTTCTTCAAGAACAGCCACGAATTACAAATTTTGTTACATCATTCCACATTGCAGAAGTAAATTATAAAGTTAGATACAGTTTGGTCCAGATCACGGTCACTGCTGTGGTTAAACACCTAGTTCTTCCTGCTTTAAATGTAATAAATTAAAATATTTTTCGGTCTTAAATGGACGTTGGTCAAACCCATCTTGATCTGAGGCCACCTCGCTGGTCTCCTATTTACACAGGCTTTAATTTAGAATTTAATCTGTAAATTAGATGACGTAAACAGGGGCAACAAATTCACTTCAAATCGAGACCAATATTGACGGAATCGAGGCTCAAAGTAACGCAGTTTAATAAACAAAATGATCAGCTCATGAGGCCCATTGAAAGCTCCCTCTTGAATATCATCCAGGATAATAGCCTGGAATTAATTCGTTGAAATCACAAACTCAGTTCACCAAGAATTGCGCCTGGAGGAACACCTCAACCACTGAATGGCACTTGCGACCTTCTGTCCCGAACGTTTACGGTTTATTTTAGGAAGTTTTACTCGAACCTGCCCTCATTGGTAAGCTAGCGTGGTGTTTAATAAATAGGGAGTAAAATGAGTCTAGAACGTGGGCCTGCGATCAGAAGTATAATTAACGCGGATCAAAAACCCACGTCGTTGAGGAGACAGAACGTGCGTGTGTATGAGGAGACACTTTCATTTTTTAACAATAACGATCTTCGGTACGTTTATTATTTATAAAAGTTTCCTTTTCCTGCTTCGACGAATTCTTCAAATCTGTTCTGTGACGTATCCCAGTCTGTCAAATGACCTTTTGTAATCTAGAGAAGTCATTTACGTATATAAGTGTACCTGGGATGTAGAGAATTGACCACATCCATCCATCTGAGGTCACACGGCTGTGCTTCGGGCTCAAATGATCGTATTTTGAAGGTACAGATTAACGTGTTATTTAGTACGCGGTAAGATCACTATCGCTAGCAATGGAAAAAAGAAAGCGTAAGATGAGATGAAACTCATCGGTAAAAAACACCTGCAACCAAACCAAATGTTCACGGTTTAAAGGTATATTCTTATCATAACATATAATTTGTCAACACTTTCTAATCGATCGGTGGCACTAATTGAAGGTACGATTTCTTTTAACAATTAACAGATATCAACGTTTTCATTCGCTCAAGTTGAAGCCTCTCATACGTTTGCCTTATCTCCAATGATTTTATCGTCTATGGTTTTTTTCTCTTGACCAGCAATGATAATTGTTAGTCCGCGGCAATGGCAATACATTGTCCGTCAGTTTTGTGAGACTTAGTATGATAATTATAATCCAGAGAGAATTTAAGTTGAAGGCCAGCCCCCATCAGATGAGCGGTACTTCCTTTCAAGCATTTCTTATCCACTTCATCTTTAAACAGCTATAAATCCAGAGCCACTTAACCCTCCACCTTTTGTTACGCGTTCTCAACTCTATATGTTTGAGGCAGAGAGCAAGTCAATTTCATAATACCCATAATAATAATAACTACCCGCGCAGCTGCCTTGGAAGAGGCGAACTAAACCTAATTTGCAATCCAATTTGAAAGCAATTAGCACTACACGCCTTCCAGCGCCTGGAACCCGTTGTAAATCGGCCTAAAGCTTCTCTAAATCGACTCAGTGAGGCAGTAAATCGCCACAAACTTGTACTAAATTGGTCCACTTCTCGACCGAACTAATACTGACACTCCATCTGCTCACACCTCCTAAAGTTGATCCATCCTCCTTCCATGACCGCAGCTGTAATTTCTATAAAGTAACACTCACCTTCAGTCTACATTCAAACATTATTATGGTTTAAAGGCACATTAGCAAGTTTGTAGTATGGTACAGATAATTGTGAAATAAGTTAGTGACCGAACTATACAGAGACTTTTGAACCGTATCATGCAACACTCACTACTTCGTATCAACACTTCCAGTTTTCTAGCGGTTCCACATCTCATGGAACATGATATTTATGAAAGCTGAAGATCAGTTTTCAACTCTATAGTATTTCAGCCTTTCGAAGTAGTTGATATAAAACTTTAATCTCATAATTATTGCAGTAGAATGTCAATCGTATTTAGAAATTGGTGTACCTTAGAAAGTTTGGATTTTATTTTATACTCAAATCTTCGTGTATTAAAATTGTATAAAAAATATGTGTTCTAGAAAATCCCTTGATGATAAATTCAAATATGGTGTTAATTGCTAAATTCAGCCAATAAAAATGGTATTATAACAGCGTGTGCCGAATGAGTATATTTTCGTGGTTAAAAACGAAAACTATAAAAAAGATTTATTTATATTTCGAAATATCGGACTTGCTGTAGTCACCATACCTTCTATAAAACAATAAAGACGCACATTTGAAAAAGAAAAGAATGCAGTACAATAATTAACTGCATTTATAACTCAGAGAAAGAAATGGCAACTACTAATACTCCCCTGCTCTTCAAGTATACTTACTCCATTTTAACATATCTCATTTGTAATAAAATTTTATAAGACTGACAAGTTAACTTACAGCATTTTGAATCACTATTCCCATTTGTTGAAGTAAAGTTAATGCTAAAATTGATTCCGCAAAGTCAATCAATGCTCCATTCTATCGTTTGATGACGGGCCATTATTTTGATGAGAAATTTATGTCCGTAGATTTAGATATCAAATCAAAAATTCGATAGTCTAAAGTTGCTGAAATGAATTTTCCAATACCGCTGTGAATAGATGATGATATACATAGTTCTGAACAGCAACAACATGAAGTCTGAACAGCTGGCAACAACATGAAGTCTGAACAGCTGGCAACAACATGAAGTCTGAACAGCTGGCAACAACATGAAGTCTGAACAGCTGGCAACAACATGAAGTCTGGCAACTGGCAACAATATGAAGTCTGACAGCTGGCAACAACATGAAGTCTGACAGCTGGCAACAACATGAAGTCTGACAGCTGGCAACAACATGAAGTCTGACCAGCTGGCAACAACATGAAGTCTGACAGCTGGCAACAACATGAAGTCTGACCAGCTGGCAACAATATGAAGTCTGGCAACTGGCAACAACATGAAGGCTGGCAACTGGCAACAACATGAAGTCTGACAGCTGGCAACAACATGAATTATCAGCTGCAGTTATTGAATTTCATTCAGTTGCCGTTGTCGTGTATATTAAGGAATCAAGTAATACTTTTTTGTCATTGTTTATTTCGTTATTTTTTCAAGTCCATCCTTGCAACTTTGGGCGGAAGTCATTTCATTTTTTATAATTACTGTTACTAATACACGTCCTAATTGTTTATATTATTAATATTATTAACTTAGGCCACTTAGATTTCTTTGTTCTATCAAGGAGTAAAAGTCTTTATTCTGTAATTGAATATAGTAGAATATTATAAGCATAGTAGCGATACAAGTACTGTTAAAAATTTCCGACAGCGGTACTAAATTAAGATTCTATGGAGAGGCGAGCGATAAAAAATATGACTAACCAAGTAACATATCTGAGAGAAATCGATGCAACGGAGATTTCCTATCAATAAAAGAATATAAGCATCTACTCTCACAAAGAGTGCACAAACATGCCCTTATGACATTCCTACCAGCTTTGGTTTACAAATTATTAATAGATATACTGTCTGCAAAAGCCAGCGGGCAATCATTCTTCAATTTGATTTTAGGAGTCCGTTCATCTTCTGCAGGGACGATCTGCATGCTGATATTCTTACCTACTTGTGGGCTCCGAACAACCGCAGACCCGCAAATTTATCATTAGTAAAGAACCAGCGGCCCAATCGCGTTGAAACAGGAGAAATATTTAGGAGCACTTGATTTAAATAACAAATCCTGTGTGTCGTGCGTGAATGAAAAGAAACATGAATGTCAAAACAACGAGCACAAAGAAATACAATCAATAGCATGTACTCTCTGCAAAGCCCGGTCGATAGTAGCAAATTAGAAGTGCTCTAACTTGTAATTATTTTCAGCCGGCTCGTTATTGAACGCTATCTAATTGCTATTGCAAAGCTGAACTGTCACAATAAAATGTTGCTCAAAAGATCAAGTCAATTTCAGAAAAATTGTTTTCCTTTGGATCACGACCAAATAATGAATATTCATTATTTGCACAACAGTATGGAGCTCTAATAAAGCTGTTCACAGAAAGAAGGACAGCGACATAACTGATTATACATAGTATATGACATGCCCTGGAAAACATTCCACAGTTGCTGTCTAGAATTTAGGACGTTTAGAACAACACGAAGCTTCATTGATTAAGTAAATAGGAGTGGAAGTTATGACCGTTCCGACATCATCAAAAGTCAAAACAGTTCCAGTACGCCACAGTTATCTCAAAGCTTTGTGTGCACTTCGAGAAATGGTTACTTTTTCTGCCAAGTTATCCTTTTTTGTAGAAAACTAGTCTGGTATCATTCAAGCTTTCACCGACTGACTCTCTTAACCCTAGAATGGTAGCCCTGTATTTCAGAAGCGTGGAAAGTGTGGGAACTAGGGAGAAATCATCACAGGTTGCCGTTCTAGTGTTAAAAATATCATGAAGACAGAGAGATTTGCTCTCTAAAAATTTACTGTCGGTTTTGTTAATAAATTGCAGTCAATTTTGACAGAATTGAAAATTAGGTGCCACTAGAAGTGGATGGAACTGGACCATGGCAGTTTTGAGGACGGGGTTCGCTTAATCAGGAGTATAAAACTCAGATTTTCCCGGAAATTGTTCAGGAATATATTGACCATAGAAGGACTACGGGAGTTTAGTTAAACTTCTACCAGTGAGTTGTATACCTCATTACAATGTTAAGCGTATACATGTAAATGGTTCATGTCGTATCTCTTTCGAACGCTGGATGATAGAGACAAACGAATCAGCATGTTAGAATATTTTTCAAGTCATGTTGAATACCAAGAGATCTTTCCAAAAATGTTGTTTGTTCATTATAATTTACTGTCGAAACCATACTTTGTTTTAGCATGGTAATCATGGTTAATTGATACACCATCCTCATGAAAATTGGATAGTTCTCTACTGAACTTTGAATTAACTTCTTGCCTAGAGAATTTTCATCAGTTTTTGTCGTTTCTTCTGATAAATTACATATTTTATATTCTCTAGAGAGACAAAAACTTGATTTTGAAGTTTGAGTTACGAATTACACGTCATTCATACACGAGATTGTAGTAGGAATTTGTTCATGAGAAAAATGCTAGAAGAAAAATTTAAAGAATACTACTGCAAAGTTTGACTTTGTCAAGTCAGAACATTAGTCTTGCTTATTCTTTGGTTAATTCAAAACGTAATTGGCCAGTAGTAATCCTTGCTTTCCATTGTTAATAATCCCTATTCACTGTTCAACAAAATTTCTGAAGCAGCTTTCGTAAATGTTTTTGTTTTCTGAGTCAAAGAAAACTCTCAGCTTGTGTAGAAGTTATTTTAATTGTAGGGTATTCTCCTTGAGTTGACTGTCTAGACTCTAGACAAGTAAAAGACGAAAATCAGATGGAACAATACCCGGAGAGTAAGGCAAGTTGACAGCGTTTCCTACCTAAATGCCTGAATCTAGCATTGAGACTCTCGTACAGCATGTGAGCGAGCATTGTCTTGATGACGGATGTCTTATTTAAATGAGGCTAATTCTGGACGCTTTATTAGCACAGCGTTGTAAAGCCTTTCAAGAGCTCTTTTTATGTGTAGCAAGAAAAGTCATTTTGCATTGTAGTTAAACCTTGAAAATGCTTTGTAAACAATATGAATGCACCAAAACACTTACCGATACAATATATATGACTGAAATTAGTTGAACTCACTAAAGGAATGCCCCTGCGTCATGAATGGGTCTGGCTTAGTAGTGTAACGCAGATACTGACAGTGGTGCTATGTATCCCAGATACTGACAGAGGTGCTATGTATCCCAGATACTGACAGTGGCGCTATGTATCCCAGATACTGACAGAGGTGCTATGTATCCCAGATACTGACAGTGGCGCTATGTATCCCAGATACTGACAGTGGCGCTATGTATCCCAGATACAGACAGGGGTGCTATGTATCCCAGATACTGACAGTGGCGCTATGTATCCCAGATACTGACAGTGGCGCTATGTATCCCAGATACAGACAGGGGTGCTAAGTTAGGCTTCGCAAGCGACCGGCACAGTGAAGGATCGTTCATGAGAGACAGAATCAGGCTTCAAGATCCACACAGATGCATTAACGTCCAAAGCTTGTTGATTTACACCATCGTTTTGGAGCATCAGTTAGTATAAGTTTGCGCCTTACTTAAGTGCGAGAATAATGAGCGGTAACTGGAACAGTTTGCTTCGTGGAGGCGGCCGGTAATATCATTAAGTTTCTATGCCACTTTACCTACTATATAGGGAATAAAGTCCCAAACTATCCGTTTGCTAAGACTCGCCGTCGCACTCGCATGCAAATTAGAGAGTAGCTGAATATCTTTACTGATAATTATGAGATTTCTAACTAAGATAAATAGCATCGAAGGCGTGTCGATGGCTCCAAAAGGATGCGTTTCATTATTAGTAGAGAAATATTTAGTTCAGTCCGGAGCTTCTTAGTGTTCTGGCTTATGGACGTTATATTGGGACGTTCATTTCGGCTAGAGATCACCACAAGAACAGTACACTGCTTCTACTCTCTATAATTACAATGTTTGCTTAGTAGATTTCAACAAGCATCGAGAGCTCAAGTAGCTCTGGCGAACGGTTTTGAGGACTGTTCTTTACGACATGGACTGATAAAGAATTAATTGCTGCCAGTAAGTTAGTTTGATACCAAGGCCAAGCTTGCCATGTATGTTGTGGTCTATTGAAATAATACTCGATTTGATCAGCATCAAAATGATTGATTGATAAGAGATTTTATGTTGCTTTTCACTACAATTAAATAAGTTGGTTTTATTGAAGCAGTTCAAATTCTTTCTCTTTTGTGGTTGTGTTCTAAATTTTCGAGAATCTAAAAGAAAATTCTAAAAAATTATTTTGCTGAAATTTTTCGATGGAAATTCCAGGAAATTTTTATTCGAAAAAATTAAAACAATTGCAAAATAAAAATAAATTCTGCTCATTTGTATTTTATTTTCAAATCAACTTCATAATAAACGATTTTATTCGTATTTTTGAACTGCAAGTAAAAGAGTAATAACTGCAAAGTAAAAATTCTAGTAATAAAATAAAGAGTATACGATTTCTGCCAAACAACCAGTAAATTTACTACGCACGTCTAGAATAAGATGTAATATTGCCAAAGCATCCCTGAAAATTGAATGGAAATGAATGAGAATAAAATGGAAAAAAAGGGAACAGTGAACTGGAGCAGAGTAAAGGTACAACCTCACCAGCACCTGTGACTAATTTTTGCTCTTCTTTTGTTTACTGTTACAAGTCACTGTGAAGCATTACGCTCAGAATTACTGGAACGTCTCATGAGGTATCTTCCTCATGAGACGAGTAATGAAGGTCATGTAATAACGAGTAAATGACGAGTTTCATGTAATAGTGAGGTTTCGTTGTATTTTTGTTTTCGGAAAATATTATTCATATTTTCATATAATTGTTGATTAAATGAGAATTGAATTAAATAATCAGTATGTAGAGACGTGATCTTTAGATTAAAATTGCAGCATCAGTAATATTTTCTTTCACCTTTCAGTTCGCCGTAACTGCATTGTTTACGACCGCAGACTTGGAATTATAATTGACATCCAATTGGTTCAACTAGCGAAATATTTCATAGCATTTCAATATTGTTTACTCTGTTTCAGCGTATTTATTTACATAAATAAATATTCTATTAATAGATGCAATAATAATAATTATTACGATGATGTTTCTTTTGCTATTGTTGCATATGTATTCGCGTTACGATAACGGAAAGTTGTGTTAATTTTCTATTGAAATTCGTCGTACAAATGTTACTTGCAAATCGAAAATATTGAAATCGATTGCAAGAAATAATAAAATTCGTCGTAAAAATTTTACCTGCATTACCTCCCACTATTGAATCAGTAAATTTAATAATTTTTCTTTTCTTATTGTTAACTAGATATATTTCTAGGCTCTGGTTTTTCTTTAATATTCATTTAATATAATTCCATATTATACTATATTTCTTCCCTACCAGTCAGAAACTACGCTTCATGGCTCAAGTTCTCCTCTTCATTATTTGGGCGGGAAATTTATTTCCATTATCACTTACAGTTCATATTCAAACTTTCATTTTCATTGACTGAATTCCGTTGCTTTTTACTTTCAATTTACATTTTTGAAACTTGTTTTTGTCTTTTGTCATCACTAGTTATTATCAAAATCAGCTCATTCTCTCGGTCAATACTTGAAAAAAGAGCACCCTTATTTTCTCATTTTTACACATACGAGGTCTTACATTTTCCCTCCATTGTCCAGTAACCGAGTTTGAGTTCGTCAAGCTCCCTCCATTCCATTGTTACTCGGACCACACAGCGTCTGAAAACTTGTTGAAGCATCCACCCCCGACACGACCACAGTCTGTGGTGTATGTGAACCTCACTTCCCTTGCTAGTTTAAATCTATCGTCGGGGCAGCGTCGATCTACCATCATTATCGTCAGTTTGTGCCCGTCAAAGTTGGTTTTGAAGCCTTGAGGGCTGCCAGTACGGACGGACTCCTCAATGTTGAAGCAAGGTCCTAGAGGCTTGGGACGCCACGACTGGGCAATCATTGAGCCAATCTTCCTTAAATTATGTCACGACCATCCTTGTTAGCCTCTTGCCAACTTTTGTGTTCTTAACAGGCTTTCAATTAGAGCTCAGTCTTGTTTGGCGGCGCTGCTCGCTCATAGCCAACACCTTTTGTAGGTCGCGCATTTTTCTTCATTAACCAAACCACTTGCCAATGTGCCCTAGCAGCTTGTGTACAGAAATGCATTAGCTGCTTTAAATGCTACTTAAAATTTGAGTGAAGCTAACATGAACTACAAAAAGAATTCCTGTTATAGCTTTTATTATTAATTGATTCATGAAAATACATTTTACTCTTTTGGATCTAGTCATCCTGGTAATTCATACATTTACCCAGAATCCTTATAGAACTTTCCTTGGTTGTGTGCATATACATAGTTACCTCACACCAACGTTCCTCTTCAGTATAATTTCTAATTTACGAACAGTCTACGACACGCCTGGCCAATGTTATATTGTTTTTATTTATTCGTGCACCTACCCGTGTAATATATCAGATGTGTAATGAACTTGAAATGTATAAAATCAATGAAATGCTCGAATCAATTAAAGATACTTCACTTTTCCTACATTAAGACACAATCAGCCTACATCCCAAAGCCTGTTTATCTATTCAACCCTTAATATACTTTCAGAATAATGTGAAACATAACGATGAGTCATGGCGAAATTCTTCAATGCTAACCTAATTTTTTTAAGTTGGGCTCGAAAGTCTTATTTAGCTATAAATCAAAATCGATTGAATTTATTAATATATACTGGGGTATCATTTCATGTTCACAGATTTTTCACATCAAGTAAATATATTGCTGCAGATAACTCTATTATTGCTGTAGGTAACTCAATTCAAACTTGCAAACTTGAATTATTATTTTTTATATATTATAAATATAAATGTCATACGAATATCCTTAACCTATTTTTGATTCATTTAATAGGTTCTGTGGATTTCATTCGAGTTTTTTGGTTTGTCGTCAAATTAAATCAAGGTGAATGATTATTTTTGACTCTAATTTAAAAAAAAAACATTCACAAGTGATTAATGCCAGATAATTAATTAATATCGTAATTGACTTGTTTTTAGAAACGTGCTGCCCTTACAGAGAATATAATTTTTCTAGACGTCCTCTGTAAAATACAAAATCTCTTTTAAATATGAGGGCACGAGTCCTATTACACTTTCAAGGGTAGTTGTAAAATAGAATAAAACAGTTCTTTTAAATCTCGATTAAAAAACTGCATTTCAGTGCCTTTGTTAAATTTTTAGTGCACATTCAGCTACAGAATATTTGTGGCATGTTCATTATTTTACCAAAGTTTATCATGGCCGAGGATGAGGTACAATATTCAGCCTCTCAAAAAATTTAAGCTTTAGAAAGGTGGAGAGAAACATAGATTTTATATTTTGGATTTCTTTTGTATCAGAACTAATAGGATCCAAATTGTTCGTATTCTCTGTAATCATAATAAAATATCTCAAAACAGGAAAGATGAATCTTCGTGTTCATTTTTTGAGGTTAAAAACGTTCGACGATCTGTGAGGACGTCGATAAAGTCCGCTTAGAAGTGCTAACAAGACAGCTTTTCACGCGCTCTGTGGCCCACAATTCCGTGAGAAATGATGCCTGCAGACGTGCCAGAAATTAACCTTTGCAATGGAAATAACCGTGTTTTTCTGGCGTGCGTGACCGAAAGTGACGCCGCCTGTTAGCCGCAGCCTAATGTAACTCAGGCAGAACAAAGGTAGTGTGTTGGTCAGGTTAGTTAATGTGTGTCCGTATCCAGCTAACAGGACTTGAACTCCAAGATTTCTGGAGGTTTTGACGCTTTGGTGCGTGTGCCAAATTTTGTGTTCTTTAGCGCAACAATAATTGGGTTAAAAGTGTGATGTATTTTTCAAGCTAATAAGGTCTTAAAAGAAGAGATTAGACATAAAAACGCCATACCTAAGTGAATTAATTTTACCAGCCAAGCCTTTTTGTGAATTGTTCATTCAAACCAGCATTACCTGAGTTTCATATTGACGTTTTCTAGATTTTATTGCTTGCAAGGATCAACATCCACAGAAAATTTACAAACTTCTTAACAACATAGGGTGGCCTTTCTGAAGGCAGCTTTCCCTGTCTAGCACAGGCGTGCGTACTGGCATGCAGCCAAACCATTGCTTGACGCGGTCTGCCATTCTGTGAGGGTAGTGGCAACTGTATCACCTGTGGTAACTGTGGCAACTGTGGCAACTGTGGCAGCTGTGACAACTGTGGCAACTGTATCAACTGTGGCAGCTGTGACAACTGTGGCAACTGTATCACCTATGGTAACTGTGGCAACTGTGACAGCTGTGACAACTGTGGCAACTGTATCAACTGTAGCAACTGTACCAACTGTGGCAACTGTATCACCTGTGGCAACTGTATCAACTTTGGCAAATGTATCAACTGTAGTAACAGTATCAACTGTGGCAACGGTATTACCTGTGGCAACTGTATCAACCGTGGCAACCGTGGCAACCGTGGCAACTGTGGCGACTGCGGCAACTACTCACGCGTGTAAGAAGGAAGATTTACTTAAAGTAAGGTTTGAGCTTTGCCTTGCACCTTGCATGAGCCATTATAAAATTTCTCTCGTCTAGAAACGTATAAATGACGTTATACATGATCTTAAATTCACATTGTATTTAATTTTCTCAAAAATATAATTGTATCAGCGTTTAGGAACTGGCAACCCTCTTTCAAAACAGAATACTGAATACTGGAAGGAATAATAAGAAATACCGAATTAAGTTCATGTCACACATGTGCAATATGTTCTTTATATATGAAATATTTAGCCCGTATATAAGGCAAGATGAGCTGTAAATCTTCTGTGTATATTATTAATGAACTGAACCGCTGGTGATGCTGTGGAGTTTTCCTAAATAACAAAATATTCTTTTTTAAACAACGAATGTAGAAGGAATGGTAAATTTAAAAAATGCTATTAAATATAATATTCAAGCATTGCATCATTTTATGCGTTATAACAAAATATCAAATGGTAGCTTATAAACTGAATGAAGTGTATTTAAGCGAACTGTTATGATGCTGTTTTTTGCAGCAACTCTTATTACGTTGACTCCGAAGTGGTACATATGTGGGCCACTTAGGTTAGGTTCTGTATATTTTACAGTGCCTTCTAGTAATAATATGGACAAAGTGAAGATTTACACCGGCCAGGCAACCGGAGGCAACGTGTTGAGCGAATCCACACAGAGATGAAATGCATCACATTGGTCTTCGTCTTTTTCCACTGGTGGTGGTGGTGGTCGGTACCAATAGAAAAGATTTGAGAGAGAGTTTGGCACAGGGTGTGCCTAAGTAAAGAGGTGAAACGGAGGGGATATTAGGAGGGAAATAGAAATGAGCGCTCTGCGCACATGTATTGAGTGGTGGGGGTTTGTCATTGGGGTTTGTACGTAACATCTTCAGTTACATCTGTACGTTTGTACAGATGTTTGTACGTAACATCTTCAGTAACATCTTCAGTGGAAATCTACGATTTCCACTGAAGATGTTACTGAAGTCCTTTTCTATTCGAGATGCTATTGTGCATCCTTTTCCTCTCGAGACGGTACTGTATGTTTTTAAAATCAACTCCATCAGCCAAATATTTTGTCATCATTTAAAGCTTATAATTGGTCATTTATTCCGGGTTATAAGATTCAATATTTTACCACAGTATCTCCAATTCCTTACCTATAACTGAACAGTGTTCAATCAGTAGCAGTTCATGATTTTAATTCTCCTTGTCGTGTGATAAGAAAAGATCATTGAGATCTTCTTGAGAAATATCTGTAATACCTGTTCGATGAAATAATTCTACTTCTTTCGTGTTGCATTACTCGAGGGTGTTTTTGCTTTCTTCACGAGACGAAATAAAATCCATTAATAACTTTGTATAAATTACGTCCATAATGACAGAGGTAACTTGAATTCAACATTTTTCATTCGGATGAATAGGCAGACTCACATTGACACTTTTCCAAAGCTCGTCTGTGCAACAATTAAAAATAAATCCTGAGAGTGTAATATAAAAATCATCTTTCACTCATGTTACTGTTACCGTAGAGTTTTGCATATATTAACAAAATATTAAAACAGAGTTGCGTTAGATACGGTGTTGACTCTTCCTTAAGTTCATGCTACATTTCCTGGAGACACAAGATTACGTTAGCAATATACTGTATGTGATGAAATGAGACTCAAAGTTTCCAGTTCTTTGCTTTTAATAATCTAAAATAAAATCTTTCAAAAAACGATTAAAAAGGCACTCGTCATTTTGATCATCGTTATGTTCAAACGCAGGTGGCATGGCAGTCGTGGCAACGATCATAAATATTGTATATCTGATTTCATGTCTATTTCCACATACAATTGGTCATCGGAGGGTTTTATTGCGTTTTTTATTCAAAAAATTCAACAGCTGAAACGTACGATGCATTGTTGCTTTTCGTTGACGAATATATTTGTTTTTTCTTTGTACGTGTTTGAATGACCTAGCCGTCTCATAAATCAGTTAGTTCCGTTATTTCCTTCGACACATCACGTGTTTAGTACTGCATGACAGCTCCATAGTTCAGTAATCTACCACAGATCACTAGTTCAGTACTGCTTTATAGATCTACAGTTCAATAGTTGACTATAGATCACTAGTTCAGTACTGCTCTATAGATCTACAGTTCAATAGTTGACTACAGATCACTAGTTCAGTACTGCTTTATAGATCTAAAGTTCAATAGTTGACTATAGATCACTAGTTCAGTACTGCTCTATAGATCTACAGTTCAATAGCTGACAGTTCAATAGTTGACTATAGATCACTTTATAGATCTACAGTTCAATAGTTGACTACAGATCACTGGTTCAGTATTCTTCTATATAGATCTATGGTCCAGTACTCCAAGACAGAACCCTTGTCAGGTATCTCAAAACATATCACTAGTTAACTGCTGTAAGACAAACCATTCGTTACTTTATAATCGCAGTAACAATCAAGGTGAAACTAGATTAACCAAGGTTAATCAAATTTAATCAAAATAAATCAATGTCGATGGTCGCACAATGTAAGTATTCTTTATTAATACCATTCTCTTTTTCTTGAGCAAATATATTGAGTCGGGACTGTCTAGTTCTATTAGTAGCATAACCTTACATGAACATAAATTTTAAACTGACAATGAACCTGTCTAAATATAATAAAAAAATTCATCTAGGCCAGCACTACATTAAAGTAGGCAAGCCGTCTTCAACACTCACGACTGTATGCCAAGAACACACCTATTCTATGGTCATAATGTTGAACCCGTTGCATAGTACCTTTACGCTATTTAGAAAGAAAAAAGAATCTCGATTTCCATACCATCGATATCGTATAAATAATTACAAAGTAAATTTCCTAGTGGAGGAAACATGTTTGCTCAACGCCCTTGTAAATTCTTTCTTTTAAAGTCTGTTTTTTCTATCTTCATCATAAACTTTTTCAGTTACACTGGTATTGTTTTCAAAAATAATTTACAGAGGGCTTTCGAAGTCTCACCGGCTTCTCTGTACCTTCCATTGGAGCATCAAGGGAAGCTTGTCTGTCTTTTAATTGAATTTTATCGATAATTTGCACAGACTGGTGTTCATTGTTCGGCACTGATCTAAATCATAGTTGGTCAGAAGAGCGGCCTCTGAAACCACGATTGTCTGCCTATTGTTAGGTCGTTGTTGGTCCATTGTTTGAGTGAAGCACTTTAAAGACATGGAGGAGAAAGAGGGTCTTGGCCATCACCTTGAGTATTAACGTCCTCATCATTTTTGTGCACCAGTGCCTCATGAAACAACCGATTCATTGTTCGTTTCTTCGAAGATTTAACATTGTTATGTGCATAATCGACATAGAGGAGCATGTTGCCAGTGATTAAGTAAGGCTAACCCAAACATACTACGAGGCAGGCAGACATCTGAAGGCATATCTGGGAACGTTGTTCATCTAGTTAGTTCTCGCATGCTCGTTCTGGCTATTAGAGCAATTAACAGTTTAATCTCTGTACCAATAAAGCCATGAATGCTTTAGGTATTTGATTCTGGCATAGTTGAAATTGCTCTTCAAATCGATATGACGAGTTTAAATCCCCTAAGCTTGAATTTACGAGCTGATTTTAACAGATGGTGGATATTAAAGGCGGCATCAGTGACACGTTATCGGGTTTCAGCATCAGTTTCACTTCGCCGTTTGAGGATCGTACAAGCTGGTGACTTCATTGAAGATGATCACCTACTCAAACCCGACACAAAGTAGAAAAACAATCACTGCTGCCCCAACACTTTACAGTACACTCAAACCTTGTTATTTTCACCACTATTGTTTACATTATTTACAACTTATAGTGCTTTTTAGAGCATTTCTTCATTATATACAGTATAACCAGTTATTTTTGTGATCTTTATTGACGTTTTCCTGCAACTCTTCAAATCTTAAATTATGACTTTAATAATGACAAATACCGAGGCTTGACTATACTTTTCAGCCTGAGAACTTTCTTTTCGCATCATTCAATCCACAAGTTGTTCTGACATCAGACATGGTCCACGCATTGCACACGATGAATATTTTTGAGATTCATAATCATTATCGAAGCATAATGTATCGTTTGTATAATTTATTACGAATATTCCTTCCTTCTAATTGGTCTCCTAACATGTGCGTGTTTTGAAGCATGGATTTATGTATTTAAAGAAGAATCTCTGGATGTAAAATGCCCTCCAATTTTGAGGCATTAGTTAAGCGATGTGTGATTTTCTAGTGTTTATGTTTGTTTAACTTAGGTTTGCAAACTTTGATATTGAGTCTGTGTATAATTATGCACTCAAATACTCCACCTTTATTAGGCAGGTGCGCTAGTTAAACATGTAGAATGTGAGTTCATGGAGTGGACAAGGTTTCTTTAGCTACCTGATAATACATTTATGAATAATGAGCGTCTATCATGAAAATATCAGCTTCAGGAAGGAATACCATTGGAACCTTATTGCATATAATTAACTTTTAGTATTAGGATATCAGCTGTTATTCTTCTTAATAGGATTCACCTATTATTTCCAAGTTCCTTGTCACACTTCACGCTCATTTAGTGTGTACTGCTGAAGGGGTATTACTTGTGGTACCTAAAATGAATAATTTCGCTATCTATGGTAATATTGTTTTAATAATTTAAAATGTTCAATAGTGTATAAAGCTAGATCGAGTAGATGGACGGTGAAGATCTTGTCAGATATGATCATTCCGACTGCATTGAATTGTACGTCACCCTATAATTTTAACACGCAAGGATGTAGAACCACTTACCTCCATCCATTAATCTGGAGCACCAATGAACTTGACGTGTCAGATAGACAGTGGATATTGTGCTCATCCAATTCTCTTCTTTTATAGTTGTAGAAATATGGCTTGAAGATGTTGACTTTTTTCAGCTGTTGCATTCGCTGTCTGTTTTTTATGGACAGCAGAGATTGCTTTCGCTGTCTTTTTGTCTCAGTAACTCGTTAACAGTCCTGTTAATCGTACCATATTATTTCTAAAAGTACCAATTACCTCTATAACCATTGTGTAGAACCTCATTGTTTGCCCTATTACCAGACTATTCTTGTTCCACAGAAGTTCAAGCTAGTAGGCAAACGCAAATTAGTTCCCTATTTTGAAACCTTATTCTCTCGAACATAATTGAACACAACATGCTCGGCTTGACGCTGGTGGAACAGGTTATTTCTACAGGTTTGCCAGGTTTTTTCATGAGCCAAATTCTAATAAGTACGAAACCCTACGTACGTATTCTCAAGAAATATTACATCAATTAATTTTTTTCAAGCTGTATGTTCAAATCAATTGGTCTATCGTCACTAGAAAAGAGTAGCCAGTTTTTCAGAAAACTGTTCACAATTATAAAAATCCTGAAACCCTAGTTGCTTATAAAATTATTGTTCTAAAACTATTTTTTCTAAAACTTGATATGCTACAGTTGAGGAGTAATTTTAATGAAAATAACCCATGTTAAGGTATAATAATTAATAACGATTTATTCGATTAGGATTGTATAAATATTTCTTCGAAGATGAACATTTTGAATATGATGACCATCTATATGAATGCTAAATTTTCGTCTCCCAATCTGTATATCAGTGAAATCTTTTACAAGTGTTTAGTATCTATGTCCCTTATTGCATGAAGCTTCAAAGCCTCAGCAGTTTGTGGCCTATTGCCTGAATTACATTTAAAATTTTATCGTGATGCCAGTTATGTGATGCCAGTTATGTGATGCCAGTTATGTGATGCCAGTTATGTGATGCCAGTTATGTGATGCCAGTTATGTGATGCCAGTTATCTAAAACTGAAGTTTAAGTTGAATATTTGGATCTTGGCTTACTATTACGAAGATCCCAGAAAACTTCCCCGGTGTATCAGTTGGCTGCAACTGAACTCCATGAAGGCCATAAATAATTTCGACGATGTAGGAAAACAGTCAGAAAGATCAGGATACTTTCAAGCATGGTTGCTTCATAGCTAATCGGGTAATTTTTGTTCTAACTATTTTTTTCTTCTCACACATGATTTGCTGGTCGTCTGCAAAGTTATTCTATTAAATGCATAATAATAGTAGGATAATAATGCTTACTAGCTGCGGTATCAATTTCAAGATAACTAATATTAAACGAATAAATCTGCGGGGTTCATGAATCCTGCTGGACACACGGTTATGATTTCAATCTTTGCAGCAGTTAGTCACATTTGAAGAAAATGAATACTACGTTTTTAGGTGTTATATGCTTTTGAATACACATGTTTAACTATTTTCGAAAACATTTCTTTGTTTTAACATTTGATGATTGAAATTTCCAAGTTGAAGTGTAATGGTGAATATAAAAAATCATTATAGACTTCACTAATGTACGTTGGTAATGGCCGTTACTAATAAATCAATTATTTATTTCTACGCATTTAAGTGAGAGGTAGTTAGAACTAGCCGAGTAAAATGAATACAGAAAAGTTTGCATTGCTAAGGAGTTTGAAATGTATGATGAAGATGGCGCATCTTTATTAATCTCTCATACTCGTATTATGATGGGACATTTTTCTACGGTAGAAGGTTTCTGCACATTTGAGCGCAAAACTTTGAATAAAATATCCACTAGTAGAATATTTGCTTGTAAAAAGAAAAAAGTGCTGTGCATTGTTTATATACGTATTTCTATAAGAAAAAGTGAAACAACCTTTAGAAGTAATAATGACCTTTGGAAATAATTATGACTTTTAGAAGCACAGATTACTGTTAAATCAAACAATCATTTTGCAACTACTACTACTACTACTACTACTACTACTACTACTTTTGCTACTTTCTAAAGTATCAGTTGATTGAACTTTCAGTTTTTAATTTTTTTCGTTACATTCAGTATTGTCAATTTATTTCTGCAATTTTGATTAACGTTATTTTTATAAACGTTATCTATAAATTCTTGTTTTAAATCATGACTTTAATTACGACAAATAACGAGGCTAGGCTGCATGATATAATGCTGATGCATTTTTCCGTAGAACGTTTTCTAAAGCGAAAGTTCGTTAATTATTCACAGTTCCGTGAGAGTGTTAGCTGTTATTTAACTATATGTGACTCTGTTGATAAGTAGAGTCTCAGCTCTGAACAATTTCATCAATTTAAAAACCCTTGGTGCATTTAAAATTAGTTGCGCGTCAAAATTAACTGCACACAAAAAAGGCTTCACCGAATTTCTCTTGAATGCCCAACAAATTTCCGCCGTTTAGAGAAATTTATTTGCAACTACAAATGGCTCCTCAGAATAAAGGGAAGCGATAGCACCCACAAACTCCAAACGCTAAAACAAGCAAATTATCTTCAGAAGAGGCCCTATGTAACAATTACCCTTATCGTAAATACCGTCCAGCGTATCAGAAAACAAAGAGCGTTCCTTAGTTTTTTTGCATTTTCTCTCGCTTCGAAATACGCGTATCAGTTACCCAGCGGCCGAAAATGAACGCACACTACGTTCTAATTACATCCTGGCTCCTCTCTAATATAAAGCCTATGGTGCAGCAGCAGTTGTTCTTGAAGAGACGCCGTGCAAGCGTCGGCGCGTCCGTTCTGATGTACGAGACTGCAAGGGAATGAAGTAATTATAGTGGATCTCCCCGTAGCTTACTCACCACTCGACGATTTAATGTCAAGTAATTCCCATGTGTTTGCAAGAATGGTCAGCTCGTTTTGAATTTCTTACAGCGTATATGAAATTAAATTGACGCCCTGCTGTAATTAGAGTGGCTGTACTTCCCCTCAGTATTTATGAGCCGCCATTACACCTTAAAAATAGGGTGAAGCTCGGTATAGGTTAGTGTGTTTTAAGGTACGTAATTAATACTAAGATACGCGGGTAACATTTTTTTTGCTCGAAATTCACTTTCGATTGAAATCTTCCAAAGGGTTTCCGTTCAGCCATTGGTACGCGGTGAAAATCATGTCAGAATATTTAATTCACCAAAAATTATTTTGCTTTGATGAGAATTTTCAGAACTTACCTATGGCCGAACAAAATAATTTGAAATATTTTGATCTAAGTGAATTTTGAGTTAACAAATTATTTCCCTGTGTATCTTAGCACTGATTAAGTAGCACATTTAATTTATGACGCTTATTTCCGTGAACTAATCCTGCAGATGGATATGACGTCCTTATTTTCATGAAATTACAAATGAAGATGGATATTACGTCCATATTTCTTTCTATTAAAATTATGGTTGAAGATTATTGTGACGCATTAATTTTGTGAAATTATTATGTGAAATACTTGTAACTCTCTTATTTTCCTGAAACTACGGTTGGAGACAATGTGCCTTTGAACCTCAAGCTTACACTCACTGACGTCTTCCTTTAACGTCATGAAGTCTTAAGTCATTGAGATTATGCATGGGCGAATCAGAGCTGAATTTCCATACTCTCCTACAATGATCTTCAAGCTTGTTTTGCCTTTTTTATAAAATAAATAGACACACACGTAGTTATAATTTTCAATCTTTATGGTTAATACGTGAATTAGGTAATATAGAATTAAATACGCTACTTACATAATGAGTAAGTCTCTAACAGATTACTCAATGAACTAATTGTTTTGAAGAAACCAATTAACTAAATATTTAGCTATAAATTAACCAAGATTTGCATCAGCCCACGATGTGCTGAGACGTGACATGAAATTACACTCTAGTAAGTATGAATATTTTCTTCTGAATTCTGGATTTCATAAAGGCTCATCACCTGAAATATTTATAAAGATATTGCACTTTGGCTCAACATGCCTCCGTTATAAATGTAGTTTTTCCTATTGTTAACTGTTCATTTTTAACTACGTTCATTTGAGTTAGGTATTAATAATCTACATGAGACAATACGTAAAGAGTAATTAATTCTTACTGGAATGCGGTTGCCATCTTCTGTGGCAATATTAGTTATTCGGAAAAAATGCGATTAATATATGCAGGCCAATCATAATGCCTTCGAATAAAATCCTCATACTTACATACTAGTGTAACTATGAAGCGAACCAACTACTTGCTAAACATTATAATTTGAGAATGGCTGTCCGTGGCAGTAGCTGAAATCGGGCGTACTAGCAGCTTTGCCTGTATTCAGTCTATAGTTGATTATTACTATTATTATTATATTCTTGGTTTAATCCATAGTTGATCTTTCTACAGGTGTGAACAGGGGGACATTGAAACCAATGACATCAAATTCAACTGAGTTTATTGTATTGAAATACTAAGTACGTAGCAATACACTGTACACCCTGTAGTACATTGTGTTGATTCTTAATGATATCAATTAAATGAAATTCAAGCATTACTCAAAATTATGACTTGTGCCCTCATGGTAGGTTGTTTTAACAGTGGGTACATAAATCAGTTAATATAACATTCATACCATTCGGTAACAAATGACAAGCTTTAAAAGTAACTGAATCGAAATTCTAATTAAATTGTAAATCGTTTCAACAACCCTTGCAAATTGTGAATGTGAGTTCAATAACTGAACTTATTCTTGGTGATCAATAAATATTTCGTGTAACAATGGTGCGATTGCATTTTTAATTACATTCACTACTGATTGCTGCCAACACATGAATCTTTTTGTTATTAATGACAGTGATCTCGTAACTGTCGTTTTCAAAAACCTCCATGAATTTCGTTGAAAATTTCAGCAATAACACATCATGATCGAAAGAATAGTTCCGTGCTTGTTAAAACTTGCAAGCACAGCCACTTACATACACATGAAACATTCAGTACGCATTAAAATTTGCAGTGGGGAGGGATACTGTTCACTTAAATATGCTTTGTACATTTATTCTGTTAGTTTTTGAAGTAACTTTATTCTTACAAGGCTGAATATGGACTCCGAATTATTGTTTCTTTATAAATTTGCAACGTAAAAAACACCTAAATCAAAGCAATACCTAAATTTACGTACAATCTGAGTTTTCAGTCGTCTGTGTATAGGCATCGATTTTTGAACGTACAATTGGCGGGTATTAAACGGCAGTTCAAATTGCTTAGTACAGCAATAGCAGCAAGTGAGCTGCCAAATTATATGTTCTGTTACGCGTTCAATCGATTCCCTTTACGTAGGCTCTAATTTTTAAAAAACTGCAGCTGAAACTGTTCTAAAATATGGAGGATTTTTATCCTTTGTCTTGAAATTATATATAATCTAGAGTTACTTATTATTTTGTAACTCCGTTAAGAGTTGCAGTAATAACCCCGATTGGAAGTTCAAAATTAGCTCCGAATGTTATGTTAAAATAGTACATTATACTTTCGATCAATGTATAATTGTTCAATAGATTTTGGAGTATCCAGAAAATGCTAATCTCAACTTGATTATTAGAATGCTAGTTCACAAATAGTGTTATGGTAAAGGAGCACAATTCCTAAACTACACTGGGATACACCAATTTTTGATTCGTTCAAGTTTCACGGTGAAATCGCTGCTCAATATTCTTTTCAATTTTTTCACTATGTAACTAACGTTTTTAACGGCTGTTCGTATCTTAAATTGAAAGCGCTTTTTACAAACGCTTAACAGAAAAATTTGGTAGGTCTCTTTTTACGTTTGCTTCAGCCTGTGCCAAAATGTGCGTGTGTGTCAGTATTTGCTTTTAAAAATCATAGGTTATTCCTCGAGTAAACATGGTCTCAAATTTCTAAGCTCTGCTACACCTGCATTTGAACTCAAATTGCTAAGTTCGACTAGCACATGAAAGTTCGGAATAAGATTGTAAGAAAAGCATCCATGGCGTTCGAGCCTGTCAACACCCAACACGAGCTTCACCATCAAAATGAACAGGTCACGTGCCATATTTAATGACGTTCGTTGTCATTGTAATCTTCCGAGTCTCTAAGTACAGCTTTCACATGATAAGTCAATCTTACGAATACATTACATCTGGGTTGAGTACCTAAAAAAGTCGCTTCATCAAAGATTTCTTCATTTAGTATGCTGCGATACATGATCTTTGGCTCGGATGTCATAACAAAGAGAAAGCCAACGTGATAATTCGGACCATGATTTCAGTAACACACGTGTCAATTCACGGTCTGATTTTAAGAACACGCGTGAGAATACACGAGCGCTCAAAAATTTTTTGTGATGCAAATTTTCAACTGACAATTTCAAGTTGTTTCGTATGTAATTACCAAAGCTATCCTGATCGTAGATCATGGACTTGGGACGTCTTGCTATGTTGTTGAGCCCATAAATTAAACCAGTACAGGGTGCGGCAACATAACTTCCTTTTTTTAAAATACATTTCGCTGTGAAAAAAGAGCGAGTTATGTTTCCGTACCCTGTTTCTGGAATCGAAATAAATTTCCGTGAAATATTTTGAATTTTTTTGAGGTTTTCATGCTCTCTCCTACTTCCTAAACGAGGTTCAGGTGCTGTGGTGTGGCGAAAGAAAAGGGAAATTTTTTTTTAGAATAGCGGCATGAACTGACAAATGGAAGAAACAAATTCATCAGAAAACACAAGGGTTTTTAAACATGCTGTTTTACTAGTGTATAATAATGGATGAAAAACTATTTAAAATGAAAGGTTATTTATCATCAGTATCATAAGGACATCAACATTTAACTTCATTTGTTTCGTTATTTACTCACTCTCTGTCAGCAAACTTCCTGCATGTTACATTTTTAGTCCACATGTAGAATGTAGTACAAAAATGAATGAGGAATAGTGGTAGTGTCCGTCACCAAGTGTAGTGTCTTTATTAATTTGATACACTCACATATGACACCTAAATTTCTTCTTTATTGATTCGATAATTAAATATAGGAAATTAGATATCCTTATTCGAATTTTTCCTTCCTTAATAACTAATGGTTGCTTGATTATTACCCGTGAGTTCGCTTTCATAATTTTGATCAAAAACTGACATAAATATCGCGCGCTTTTTGCATTCTGGTAAATTGAAATTATTGCTCAACGTTGAATTGTGGTCCTAAGAATTCAGTAATGTCTTCAGAAACTGCTACGAACAACTGACGCTGCTGGGAGAATGCTGGTCTTTTTCTTCTTCCTAAACCGAGTTAAATATTTCAGGGTGACGTGTGTTACGAATACTAAACATTAGTTTGCATTGTCCCTGACAAGTAAATTAAAATCATTATTTTCTGCATCCTAAACAGCAATTTTTAAACCAAAGGTCCTTCCCTTGAAGTAGGCGTGTTGACATACATACCGTGTTCGAGTGGTGCGCAGCTTGCGTGTGACAGACGCAAATCCCTGGATCGAGTCTTCATGGACCACTTGATTTTCTCCTGCTTGCGACACCGGGGAGCAAACAGAACTTTTCCTCTTCATCAAAATGATCCAGCGTCTCTTAGAGCCTCTATCTCAACGTTCTCAATCTTTGATGGCACATGGCCCCCATCACATAGTCGTTTAATACTCGTGACCCCCTGCCTTTCAATAAGTTGAGTATTCAGCTTTTTGGCCCAGATTTCTAACTTCCACCTGTAAAGAAACTTTCGATTTATTGCGTTAATATTTGCTGGAGAATCTCTTCCATATTATTTCCATATGTGTCCCAGCTGAAAGTACCTGTACACTGGATCCTACAATGGTTTGTCACGAACACGAAGGTCACAATTATATGAATATACGTAGATTCAGCTCCGGGCTGAGGCGTGATGCTGCTTACGGCTCTCCATCACGCAAATATTCTCACATAGGACAGGCATTTCAAACACTTTTTACATGTAGTCCATTGTCACATATCGTGTTTTCACAGACACTAAGTTCATAAAATAAACAAGAAATTCCACACTACGTTCAGGTATGCCACTGACCACACCACCTTTGTTTTCAAGTCTCCTCCGTTACGGTCATCGGCAGCAATCTGCCTGACTCAAGAAGCTGTCAAGCTGCCGATTGGTCAGCTTGCGTTGGTGCGCCTAATGATAGGCTTAGTAATAGGCTTGGTAATAGGTTTAGTAATGGTCGAGGATATATTGTTAATAATAGGGATAATGAAGGGGCTAATGTTGAAGGCAATGGCAGGTGAAATGGGAAGGTTCAAGCAAAAGGGTTAAGCCTGATGGATAGTCATCCATTATCAGCAAATTATCGTCCTAGTCGGGGCGGTTCAGTTGGGTATTAATGCATGTACTGACAGGTGGAGGTAGTCTTATATTCATCCTAATAGTGATATGTTACCTTGTACTTATAATAAACAATTGTACCCTTTAATGGTTCAAAAAACGATGTGTCTTACATGATCTCTAATGCTCACACTGTGGACTAACAATATTAATGAAAAAATAAAACTATTGAATGTTACTGTATAAAGTGAAGGCTGAAAAGCTGCTAGAATAGTTTTGTCCGTATAAGTACATACACTACAATGTGCTTTAATAGCACAATATAATGATTGTGCAACATTTTTACTGTTAAGAAATGCAAAATTCCGCAATTCATAAACTTAAATGATGCTTTTGCGAATTGTTAAATTATTGTCATTGACATTTAAAATATTTGTTGTTAGAGAAATTCAGAGATTCTTGACACCTTTCCAGTTTTATCATCAGTGTTTGTGCGTGTGGCATTCAGTGTTTGTGCGTGTGGCATTCAGTGTTTGTGCGTGTGGCATTTTGTTGTATAATTTCAACCGCATGCATTGACTTAAAAAAACATTCTGAATAATATTTTCGTTATTGTATACAGTGTATTCAATAAACATTGTTACCTTCATATGTAAAGTCAATTATTTACAATAACATTGTTTTATTTAGAACTTTTATAGACCTGAATCCTCTCGATTACGGTATTTAGTACACGCTGGAGAGTAAGGTTTCAGTGACACTTTACCAAAATTCGAAGGTACCTTCATATTATTGTTGTGTACCAAAAAACACGTGATGGTTGAGTATCGCGAGTCATGTAATAATTGTGAGAAAATCTTAAAGTTTTATTATTAGTTATGTATAGAATAAACATACTAATTATTTAATCTTTTTTTAAACAGGGGTGTTATGATACTTTTCCGTCACCCTGTATAACTATTGTGTGCCATGGCAAAAGATATGTATCAGTTGTGTAAAGCGAGTTATGTGATATTTGTCTTCTCCGAGTCTTATAATTATTGCATAGCGCAAGCTGCATTTATGTGTTACAAGCATCACATTACCACTGTGTACCAAAATTCATTTAACTATTGTCATAATTAATCATAACAATAGTCATAATTATGTACCAAGAGGCACATAATTATTGTGTTTGCTCTACAGTGTTCTGTGACTAACCTTGCACCTCACACTGGGTTTTGTTAAAATTTTGTTCCTCTGAAGAGGATTTTTGTAATAACTGTACAAAAACTACACCGTAGTATAAAATTTGAATGTACACTTACTTAGAATAGAATAGAATAGAATGAGGCTATAGGAACGAACCTTCTGGCCCATTCTTGGGTCGGATAATTACATTGATAATTATTCGGTTGTTTACCCAAGTCCCATGCCGTTTTTCTAGCCGCATCAACCATGTCGGCAGCGGGATTCGAACCCGGGTCTTTCCACTCGCAAGCAGATTCGCTCACCAGTCGACCAAGCTAGTGATTCTTCTTGTTTTATTCCTTACATGTGGTCAAAAATTTATTGTATTTCAATCAATATTTATGAAGTTATCAGCAAAAATGTAGAGTGCTTATCATTGTCTCCAGCACTGTAGCTCACCCAAGAACTCTCGACACACAAGCGCTGCGGAGAGCCTCATTTGTGCGGCCTATAGGTCATTTAGGCAGCCAGTTGATAAGATACAATAGTACGACCGGGACACCAGCACTACTGCAGGAAGCAGATTCTGATAACTCGACCATAGCTTCATGTCCAGCTTCTGTTACTCTTATGTCTTTGTTTGAGTCCTATGTTCTATTTAACTTTATTGGGAATCTTGTCAGAAGTATCTCCTAGATGTTTTGTAATCTAGAATTTGTTTGTCATACTTCTTCAATCATTGTGTAAGGTCATTTCAGCAATTAATTTCACCGTAAATGTTTTTATATCAATCCGTTTGATGGTTCATGTTTCAGAATCTGTTTCTTTTTTCTTTATCTTGAAAAATCGTTTTGGCTTTTATTTGGAGATGAAATCACCCACAAGGTCGTATTTCAGTTTCGTGTTTTGCAAAAAAATGAATACTAGAATAATAAGCGTTTTAATTTAACTGTGAATGTTGTAATGACTAAGACATTGCTTCTTTGGAAGTTTGTTTTTGTTCTGCTCAATACAAAGTTCTCACTCGAAGAAAACGAGCATCACGCTACACACCGGAAGATTTACTTATATTTTGGTGAAATAGGGTTCAAATTAAAGTATGCTTGCTCTCATATGACCCAGTATCTTGTAAGACTCACCACACAGTCTACTTTTCTAGTCGTTTTGGAATAGGGAGTATTAGTCTACAGAATATCTAAAAAAAGTTCAATAACAGTAACTTACAGGTGTGATTGATAGAGACTAAAACGTCCATGATCAAAATAAGTGGGAAAAGAAGAAATTAAAACAAGTGGGAAAAATCTCTGGAAGCAACTCAAACTCAAAAATTAAATTCAATTAAAATTTTTGTAGTCTGAAAAGTACATTCCGAGCATGTGGTCATGTCACATACGGCAACACAATGAACACGCTTTAAGATCAAGCCCACAAACATTACACTGAGTCTCCTTCTTTCCATAAAAACTGAGAAATGATGTCTGAAAGCTCAGTCTACAAGTGTGCATCAGGATTTTTCAGTGAAAAATATCGTTTCTTTGATGAATAACTTGTGCGTGCAAGATAAATGGTGTATGAGGGTAACAGAAACTGAAGGCAATCCAAATGATGGACTGAAGAAGTTGTCCGATGCAACGTTTTATTTATATTCGATTTCATATTAATGACATGTTTTGAATGTGAAGTATTCATAACTGTGATTGACAGTAAATTGATAACGTATAAATTTTATTGTATTCATTTCCAACTTGTGTTTCAAATTATTACAGATGTATTTAGAGTTTAAATTTCTAATACAAAGTTGCTGCTCCTTCAAAAATTTAAAAACTAATTTTTTGCTCATGCTTGGCAACAAGAAATAAACATGAAAATTTGTTCTCGGGTAATTTACGAAATTACAATAAAATAATGAAATAATCATGGACTTATTTCATTAGTATGCTTTAGAGTTTAACTAGCAAAGAAGCAAATATGAAATGTCATATTTTATTCCAGACAGATTTTTTTGCAGAACTTCCTCGGTTAGTTATATTAATTACTGAGTGCAGACGGTAACTAATTAAGGGCCTTTGGAAGAATAATTCTGGCTTCAAATGAATTTGTTTACTTCTGACACATGCTCGCATACGGTTATTGATGTTGCAGAATGAAGTTGCCGTAATTAATTCCATCATGGTATGATTGTAGATTATATTCAAATGTTTGTGCCAATATTTCATCCCAGTGGATCCCAACTTTGGCTTTATTCTGAAGCCTGGGCACGATTGTTAGAGAATTCAAGAATGTGGGACGAGGATCGATCACGTGTACCAAATCATTCCGTGTTGCACGAAATTCGATTTGAGCGAAACTATTGATATGGTAATGAAATTAGTGAAGAAGTCATCTAGACTGCCTCATAGTCCTATAAATCGGCGCTCATAATATGACTGTTGTACTTTATATTGTACTCGAACTGTTCATTATTCTTGTTGTGACTACTGTACTGTCTAGCAGTACAGTACTGTTCAGTGTTTTTGTTTTGACCACAGTACTGTACTTAAATTGTTCAGCAGCTTGCTTCTAAATCAGCTAGTTCTTGCATCGTAGAATTCACTTTAATCCATACATATATATTCTATGACATGACCAACTATTAATTATTGTATCCTTTAGCGTTTGCAAATGGCAATCGAATTTTAAATCTCCATCGGCTACGTTGTTTAAATAACGTGTGTTATTTACTGCTCAAATTTTTGTCCGTTTGTGCTGCAATTTGAAAAATTTTCAATAGTCCCTGCAATCGTAAAAACACACATAAGTATGCATTCAAATGATAGTATTAATTGTCTAAACTGAAATCAATTTCATGAGTCGTGTAAAATACTTAGATCTTATTCATTAAATGCAATAACTTATCCAATTGAAATTATTGAATCCGACAGTCAATTTATTTTGCTAAATTAATTTGGCTAACTTCGATGGCTTTAGTCGAGTTCTAAGCGTTCAGTTCATTACTCAGTCCTGGAGGCAGTGAGCGGACTAATCCATCTCCGCCCGCCAAAATGTTATTATCGTTATCTAGGCCGAAAAATTCTACGCTTGTTGACAAAGTTTTTAGGGGAAAGATTGATCGCTCCATTAGAATAATATCCATCGTTTGAGGTCTTTGTAATCCTAATCAAGTACGAGCTGTGGTTTAGAGGCATCTTAATTGACTCATTCCGCCGTAAAAATGCGCATTCAGAAATGTCGCTTCAAGTCTGCTTTTTTCAATTCATTTTTGCAGCATTTGGAACGATCATCCATCACATGCAAGGTGCAATCACAGGCGAAACTAATCGAAATTCTTAACTTTTTCCTATTCAACTTTTAACTGAAATTTTCTGAGTGTAAAGGTGTAAAATATATCGTACGATTACAAGATGAACATTGTTACAATTTGAATGGATAACGTCTTGGAAGATAATTATTGGAATAAAGATACTTTTTATTTCAACTTTAATGGTGAAATAGGAAGAACTTACTGTTCATCGCGGTGGGAAATTAGAAGGAATGTAAAAACTCCTCGAATAACAGTAAAAATTACTTTCATGCTCCATGTTCGAGAAAAGGACCAAAAACCTCTTTAAGTTTCTTCGCTCAGAACCTATGATCTGCTGCAGAAGTTATCCAAAACTTAGCTCCGAAGTAAAATCTTTAATTAGATATAATTTTGGGAGATTGCCAAGCCATTTTTCCACAACGGAACATTGATCAATAACTTTTTGAAGAAACGATAACCATAAAGTCATTCAAAGGATTGTGTCAGTCGTTTGTTGTACCTTGTTTCTGGTGGTGCAAGTAAGATATTGACATCTACAGGATGTCATCCTAACAATAAATAAGAAGTGCGCCTCAGAAGGCACAAATTAAAGCCAAAAGAATTCCTAATGATTTAAACTTTTTCTTCGTTATTGACGTTACATTGAACTATTGTATCATGATGAAGCGAATTAGTTGTCTTCCCTATAGAGGAAGCGAACACGAAGAGGCAATCTCAACCACTCGTTCCGTCACCTCCCACTTGCAATTCCAACTTTTAGAAGACTGTTATCGATGCACAGTACTGTCAAGGTTACGTTTAACTAACGTACAGTCATACCCATACCTCGTTACACAGTACTGTACATTAATAACTGGCCTGCTTTACAATCGCTATGACCAAACGAGTAAATACGACTGTATGTATAACTAGTCTTTCTCGTGGACAATTGTTGTATTAAATCTCACTTGCAATGGTAAATAACAAGATATTTTCTGCCATTGTACTTGAAAAATGGTCTAAAATTTCCCTGTGCCACAATTACTATACAATTTTTTCCTCATTTGTAGTTTGTATAACTCACTTATTTGAGGACTGTAATTTTTTTTTCTTCAGTTCCTTCAACGTTTTACTTAAATTTCACACTAGCTTCGTTGTCATATATTGAAACATATTTTTGTTTTGATATACCATGCAGTTTTTCCTTTTCAAAAATGATACTGAAATTTATTCTGTTGTCCATTAATTACAATAAATATTCCAATTGGAAGTCCCAGCGTAAAATTTATGCCCATTACAAATAGCAAAATGTATTTAGGGCTTTTACATCACTAAAAACGGCACTTCAAAAGTCAAAATACTAAACATAATTTGTTTTTTCCAATAAATGATAGCCATATTACCTTCATTTTAATTGAAAATAGTATCGATACTTTTTCCTTGTAGTAAATGATGTGCAAACATTGATTCTTGCTATGATTGCATGCATGGTTTCCAGCTGTGCAAAAGCAAGGCCTTTTTTACATAAAATAACCTGTTAACGGTCACCGCTTTTTCGAAAATAATGATATTATTGTCATGTTACAATTGTAATAGGACAGTAATAACAACGCTAATTGAACTAATAAACATTATAATATCATATGATGTTAACGCTGTTGTGGTACCGTCGCGCATCTACATCATATGGTGTAAGTTGCCGGTAGAATGCAACTCGTACAAACATCATATGATGTAAATAACGCTTAACAGGTTAAATAATGAGCTCGTTCCAGTTCATTGCCAACGATGTTTCCAGAATTGCCTCCTTATTTTCTCTGGAGCTGTCCAGAGCCACACGATGAACCAGAAACTTCTGTACTGCTTAGCCAAATTTCGTCTGGCCTGATTGAATATGACCACAGCCTGAGCTCATTGTGAAGTAATTTAACTTATACATAGCATCACTACCTTAAATTTCTAATAGGAAAGTTGTAATTTTAAGCCTCATAGCCCCATTAAATTTCTCTTCGCCATGTAGAAGTTCACGATGTCCATTTTAGAAAGTCAGACTGCTAATAAATACAAACCAGATTTTTAATTTTCAATTTGATTAACTGATTGGTAGCTGAAGTACACATTAATCTTTTGGTTCATATATATATCAGTGGAGCAGGTGTAAGTGTTTGACACCATGCGATCAAATAAGATGGAAATTTTGTTTTGCAGCTCAAAATCACTTGAGTGGTGCAAATTTTAACATGAGTTACAGGTAGACATGACTCATGTGATTCAAAATAATGCATGACGCTAAATTTATAAAGTTAAAACGGCCATGAAGTTTGCATGTACGTATACATTACCGCGCGACATGCATCACAGTTGCCGGTTCGAAAAAGTTGAGAAAAAGTTTTGATAAGTCCGAAAATGTGCTAAATCTATCACACGTGACATTTACCACACTGCGTAACTTCAATGGAACCATACGAAAAGACAGTAATTGAACCATCACATCGTTACTGGGGTAGTTTATGTATTCCTTTACTACAGGGTGTCTCAAAAAAATGTACTCACCCTTTAACCGTTGCTAACATGCTGTCTTCTTTGTGTTGCAGGTGTGAGGTTCGAACCTTTGCGAACATGATTAAATGTGATTAAAGAATCATGTTCGCAAAGGTTCAAACCTCACACCTGCAACACAAAGAAGACAGCATGTTAGCAACGGTTAAAGGGTGAGTACATTTTTTTGAGACACCCTGTATTGTTCTGTTCGGTCTTGCTGCATATTTTTCTAACTAGTTTTGGAAATTTTGCTCAACACGGACGAAATAGTATAAAATACTTACGCTTATCATAAGATCTAAGGTTATTAAATAACGGTTTCTGCATCTATTGCGTTATCAAAATAATTAAAAAAATGAATAGAAAAATAGCAGGCGGATTTAATCTCAAAACTAATTGGGTATTGCGCTTATCCTTATTTTTTCGTCTATTATTAGTTTATGATTGGCATCAGTGGCAAATGCTAAAAATTGTTATACCGTCTAGAAGATTTTTCATGGTATAGCTTAGAAAATTTTCAATCAGAATAGGCTTCAGGAAACCATTTCAGACATGGGGAAAGTTATGTAAGCTAGTCACCATTTTAAAGAAATAGGAATCCTATTTATTTCATATAACAAGTCCAAACACAGCTTCAAAAAGAGTTTGTGTGACTCAATCGTATCCAAATTAAAACATGATATGGAACAGATAAGCGAAAAGCCGCTCATTGAAAAGATAGGTGAGTGGGCTGTGAATAGGAAGAACAAAGAAATTGACATACATCAATGAAAATAAACAAGTGTACTGTGTGGTTAGATTAGCGTTATATATTCAGAAAATATACCAGTCAAGAATTTGTTATCAAGAAATTCGAGTTCTGTCATTACACGTGAACAACTTACCTCGACATGAGGCTGAACTGATCAATCGATTGCTATAGAGTGGTCTTTTTATCGATGAATTTGTAATTGCAATGGAGCCATTTTATGCGGACGTACACATGTCATTATTCGCTTATCTAACAGAAACTATAAAAAATTCAGGTCGGCTGACGGCTTAATAAGAAACCACGGCCAATAACTCGATATTATCTGCTCTGGATCATTTACATCTTTAATTCTCCATGCATGTGTATGTACACATCCCAGAGGCTTCTGATAAAAGATGTGAAGGTTATTCTATGGCCAAGCCCAAAACCTGAACTCGATTTAGAAAACTCGACAAACTATCAATTACAAATTGCAAACCAAATGCTTCATGCAAGTGAAAACCCTTGAGAGCATTGAACGAATTTGTAGATAGAAGTTCACATGTTTCATTAAGGATATCTGACATAAATTAAGCAATGTTTTGAGTTCATTTCACTTGAATGCATTGTGTTAGTTCTACCAAATGCCAAAATTTGCAAAAATTATAAGGAAGTTCTTAAAAACATGAAAAAATACACATTTAATTCAAAACGGAATTCACACAATTTCTGTGGGGAAAAAGTTACGCATGGTGGGTGAACTACATCAATTCCAACTGCTGGTGGTGTACGTAAGCTCAAATTGCCTATCCGTCGGATTAGTTCAGTCAAACCTCGTTATTTGACATAATTAAAGTTGTTATTTATTATTTGAAAAGTTTATATTTCCAGAAGAACGTCAAATCAAATCACGATACTAACGGAGCAATATTGAAAATCATGAAGAAATGCTCTAAAAACACTACAAATGGCAAATTATGCAAATAATGATGGTGAAAATAACGAAGTTTGAGAATGCCAACTTGGCGAGATAGTTCATACACGTCATTTAAACATGAAGCAAAGTATGAATGCATAGTCTATGTATAACTTATTCGTTAATCCAGCATGAATTTTGAATTTGTGCGAAACACAAATATAAATTTCGACGTGTGTCAAAAAATTAATTATGCAAGACTCAATTTGTTTTTGCGTGTCTTGGTTCTGTTTTTATCTGTGTATTTTGTATCAGGTATTTTGTTTCCGTGTATTTTGTTTCCGTGTATTTTTCCCACGCGTTTTATTTCTACTTATCTCTTCCTGAAACTCTGAGTCTTGAGAATCAAAGTAACACGCATTTCCAAATGGCTATAAACAAAACAGCAATTAGCCTTACATCTACCTTTACCTGTTCCCTCGCTGAGATGCAGAGTGTGGTAATATCTGATTATTAATTTCTACACACAAACTGAGAATATTCACGACTCTATGGAACACGGTTTATGAAAGTCCTTTGACTTCTGTGGGACATTTTTTTGTAGATGTTTGCTGGCTGTAAAATTCAATTGCATTATGAGTTTGACCAGGGTAGATGGTCAGTACACAACACACGCAACACCTCAGCAGCCGCTGGATCGTGCTAGGCTTGCGTCCATACGAAGCAAAGAATTAGGACTGGAAGATACGTTACTACTCCATCCGGATGACAGTGATGCAGTAGTTGGTTGTGTTCACTTGGTGTTGCGCTCAGTTTTGTGAGACTTACAGGATTAGTTAACTGCTTTAAATAGAGCGAAACTCGAAATAATAAATGTTGATGTCGAAACATAAATATTGTTGGTATAGTCATTAATTATTTTGACCGTTAATATTTCAAGTGCGTACGAAGAGCTTGAGCAGATGTGGCATCTATGATAGAAGTGCAGTCTGACGTCAAGTAAATTGCAACAGAAAATCTGGGCAGAAAAGCAAGTCAAATTGTTTCCAATTCTGTTGTGATAGTGTCTCTCTCTGAGCACGAATAGCTTTTATTTTATTCACAATACATACATTTCTGAATTTTTTGCATTCCCTTCAATTTAGCAATATTATTCCATAAATCTAAAAGCATTATTTCGTCCATCTTGCAGCATTATTCTCCTAATTTAACAGCATTTATCTGCCAGTCTTGCAGCATTATTCTTTTCGTGATGCATACAAATTTCATTTCGACAGTTAATTGATGACACTTCATTTCCCAGCACGTACAATGATATAGAATTCTCATAATAAATGTTTAAATTGAGATATTGTCTCTTATAAAAAATTACATCGTAATCCCTTCATTACAGCAATAACTTTTGCAAGTCGTATAATTATTACGTACCACAAGCCATATTGATGAGCACCACGGGTCGTGCACCTATTGTACCGCTAGAATCATATAATTATTGTGCAATGTAAGACAAATCATTATTGGACAAAAATTAATGATTCAGAGTATGACTGTTGCTCATCCTCCTCCTATCCTTTTTTACTTAAGAGCCCTGTGTGTGAGTGGGGTACATACGTAACTGAAATGCTTGTCTGTTGTTCAGGTGCCTGTAGGTGATTGATGCTTTAACTCTAGACGGCATGGGACTTGGGCACCAGTCCACAAATGGACCAAAAGGCTTGTTTCAACTGCCATGTTCTAGTCTATTCTTTTCTTTGATGTTATAAAGATACCCTCATGAACAAGAATGAAGAAGTCATATTTTCATATAAGTTAGAGACTTTAAATTTTTCATTCGCTAAAATGAACGCTTGCCATCGCTCGTATGTTCCTGCCATTGGCCGCGATTATTGATTCAGATCCGGGATCTCCACTACTGATCGAAAGCAAGAAGACTTAATTGGAATAATTTCGCATTTCATCCTTAATTCTGTGTTGACAAAAGTGTCGCAAACTCCATCAATCGAGCTTACTTCAAGACGACGATTCGAAACGCGGCGCATCCCGCCGTAACAACAATTAGCTCGAATCAAAGGAGCTAAGGTAACTCTCACTGCTTTTACCAAGGTTTTATTTCCCGTAGGAATAGTATTGGGACCTCTTTACTGAATTTCTTGTCTCTAGGGCTTAATATTTGGACTGGCAGAAGCTCGTGGAGCTTCCACATCTTCGTAATAGGTAGGAATAACAAGGTGTTCTCTGCTCTCTCTCTCGCTCTCTGCTGATCAACACTGCGGCCTGGATCATTTGCATGATTGCCGATTAGGGGATAACTGCCAGTTAATCATGCCCATATTGTTGAGGGCGTAATGAATGATGCGAGCCGTTGACGCAATGATGAGCCCATGATTCCCATCATCGTTACGTTGAGCATCATCACAATGATGGGTCTCGCTTCACATCGGTCGTCAACGACAGCATTTATAATTTCCACGCCAGCATCGCGCGAGGGTTAGAAATTGCAAGAGTTAGTGTTTTTCGAAGGCCAATTTAACTGCTGATTAAGAACGAGATGATTGTCGGGCCTCTTTCGTATGATAATGAATTCTTTGTCAGCCAGAAAGAAAAAGCCAATCGCAACTCGCGAGCATCATAAAGTCGAAAAAGGAAGACGATTTTTCATGGCAGTCGTGATCACTGTCAAGCAATTGAAAAATTATGTTTTTATTCCAGTTCCTTGAGACTTGCTCACTTTTTCGCCAAAAGGAAATATATTGTTTTCTGAAAGCACTTCGTGAGAAATAACTACTCTGTTTCTCCAACTCATTCGTATAAATCTACGTCTACATCTGTTTTTCACATCTATTCAGCATTTACTTTTTAAATAGAGCTGATTCTACCAGTAATATATTTATTTGAAGCGCTCTGTAACTTAATCTGCAAAGTAATTTTAGCGTAAACTTCCACATAACTAAAATTTTGCATCATGTAAAGGCCTGCTTGTTCACAATATGGCTGAGGTAATAAAGAAGAGCTCCCCTACGCAGGATTGTATTAAAAAAGAACTTCATAGGTCGACACAAAGGCAAATTTTGGCTCAACTTCCGAGCGCTCCGGAGCAAGTTCATGGAACGGAAGTGTAGGGCTGGGTGTGTGAGGGTGTGTAGGGGTGGGTGTGTGAGGGTGTGTAGAGGGGAAAGGGGGGATACCTTGCAATGGTTAGAAGCTAGTGTCTTTGGAGCACCTAGTGCCATTTTCAAATTTGAGTGAAGTAAGGCAGGATTTAAAATAACTTTTGATTCTACTTGATAATCAACTTAAAAGTTGCAAAAAACGCGTAATTTAATTCTAAATCTCTGCAGTAAATTGTTAATTTCAAAGTATTTGTCGAGCGGCTTACATCAAATATAAAAAAAATGAAATGTCCCTAATTCAAATTAACAAATTCTCCGTGTCATTCAGGTACAGAAAAGTATACAACTCATTTTCAATTGAATGTTCAAATATCATTCCATAGCAAAAAAGTTAACAGTGAAATTCCGCTTGTCTTCGTTTATTATCATTTAAAATTTTTCACTTTATCCGAAAATAAATGGTACTTACATGATAGCTTATGCACTGAATTTTTTATTTATCATTTGTAGATTTCTTCATACTATAACAGGTTGCACTGAATTTTTCCTGCATTGATTGCTGATTTTTCGTCCTATGATTGGGTACAATCCGTAGCCTTGCTTCCCAACTTCTTGAATGCTCTACTTACGTCAAAGGAGTTCAGAAGCTTTGGTTTTGTGTGCCGCTATTCATCAAGTACAACATACAATTTGAGCGTGTCACATGTGTTGCCCATGTGCCAACGATCGAGTTGTGGTGCTGCAGGTGTGGGATACCCTTCTATTATAACATATGTTCTAATTTGAGTTATTACTTAATTACTCAGTAGAGCTCACATCGACATGGAGTTCAACGTTCGCGTGCTACTGGTAGTTGCAACATGATTTCTTCAAAATAGTAGGTATTCATTTGATAAACTCGAGATAAAATGTGATTGTGAAGATACGATTTTATCCTCAACGGCACGTGGTCGCAAGTGGAATCGATTTCTATGTCATAATTTCCTATTTTTCGGCTAACTACTGAGCGTTCATTTTGATCTTTAAAATTACACCTCTTTTCTTGCATAAGTCATAACTTCCATTTCTAGGAGTCATAGTTCAGCATGAGACATCATGTTTGTTGACATCATCATGGTCATGTCACCAGTTATGTCATCACCATACAAATTGACATCATCATGGTCATGTCACCACTCATGTCATCACCATGCAAGTTGACATCATCATGGTCATGTCACCACTTATGTCATCACCATACAAATTGACATCACACGCAATTATCATGCAAGTTACACTTACTTCACTAAATACATACAGCAAAGATTATAGTTCAAATTGTTCACGCTCTTCTTCAGATTAGAGAACAAGGAACAAGGAGTCGTGCTAATTATATGAGATAACATTAAATTGCTTAATTACTATATTGATGAACGACATAATTTATAATAATTTATTCAAGGTTTCTCTTCTAATATCTCACCCTTACAAAATTTTTCAAGATATGATGTGTTGAAGTGCACGAATTTGTTGATAATTTTAGCACGCAATGAAATTGAACAATTTGTTTAGTAGAGATAATCATGCACCTCTGAGCATGAGATGAGAGTCATGAGTGAATGCTGGAGCATAACCATAACGTGACGCTAGCCTTGTTTAATTCAGGTGAGATGATCTACCATCAGTAGATGGTAGATCTAGATCATCTACCATCAGATGATCAGTAGATCACGAATGGAAAAAATGCTGTTAATATGCCAGAGAAGATTTTGAGAAATAAGTCTACATGTAAATAAATCTTATGA
>VCRD01000359.1:300519-322577 GCA_006783055.1 Trinorchestia longiramus | reverse complement strand
GTGTATGCACATTGAAAAGCTAATCATGTATGCCATTTCAGATGCCAGTACTATATCAAAGTATTTAGTTTTAAGTTAAATAATTCTGTAAACTTAATTTGTGATTTGTTCTCATATCACGGCATTTAAGGCAAGTCAATAAAGACAACTTCCAACGACCTCATCATTTATCCTACGGGGCACGCTTAAGTCCCGGACAGGGGGCTTCTCATGGAATGCATCTCAAAGGAACGTACCTAAATGCGGCGATACGTATAAATGTTCTCTACTTTTCATGAAATTGATTAATTCATTGGATATAGAAATGGAAAACGCTTATGCTTACATTTAATTGTACAGCGCTCGTTTGGTGATGAGTTCTTTTCTCTCATAATTTACGTGATGTTGGTTTCAATGCATGGTTTTTCTGCATGCTGTCCTTCCGATATATTTCAATTAATACTTGCAAATGACACAATTAATTAAATGCAAGAACACAACACGACTGCACTTGCTGAGACTCGAATTCTTCAAATACATGAAATGTTAAAAGGATTCCAATTTTTTCCAATGACAGTAGTGAAGGGATAAATAATACACACAGAAAATTTAATAAATGTTATTCTAATATCACGGAATGGGAAGTGAAAGCCATCTACCACATTTTGGCAGATGAACTACAAGATGATGTTCTATTAAATAGTTAGTTATTAACAGATTAATTTCATTTATAATAACTGAATAGTCAGGTGGACACGGAGTGATTCGAAACAATAAACGTTCACATCGAATTCCAAAATTTTATCCCATCTCTAGTTTTCATCTATCTTGATACAGTATTAATCTAAATACTTTCCATTACAATGATGATGACATTGGCAACGAGAACATAACAAATTAACACAAACAATGACACCTTAACAATACCACTATTCTCTTCCCATTATTTGATGTAACACAATTAAATATTCCCTTAGCGTACACGGGTAAGTGCACGTGCAAGATCTACTGTCACTCATCGGTGTAATAAATTATTTAATTCCCCTTCAATCAAACTAACCCTCAGCCTACCTAAACCCCTAAGGTGTAGGAGTTTGTAGTGATCACTCTATTAATCACTCTTCAGTCCCAACCCTCAGATATCTCTTATCTCCGAGCAGGCGTTGAATATCTTTATCACACTCGGAGTGAGCGCCTGAGGGAATAAGGAACCGTCGAGCAACCCAGTAGGAGAAAAGGCAATTAAAGGCAGGATGAGTTTAACAGGTTTAATTTAGACATTTGAATATGATATTAGTTCTTGGTTCTTCGTTGCACACGTACTGACGTCGAGTACTGGCGTACTGACATCTTGCCGGTAGAGCCTGGGACGTGAAGAGTTGTAGCGCATGCACTTCTTGTTAGTGCGTGGGTTGTTTGCGCCCCATCCTGTCTGCAGACAGGAAGGCTGGTTTCTGCTTTCTTTGCTCTGCTGTTGGCTGTGTGCTTTCTTTAGGTGATGAGAGTTATTGTGGAGGTGTTTACCTTGGAAGCACTTGCTAGAGAATCTGTGACGCAGGTCGGTCGGTCGGTCGGTACCAATAGGAAAGATTTGAGAAAGAGTTTGGCACAGGGTTTACCTAAGTAAAGGGGTGAAACTGAAAGGGATACTAGGAGGGGAATAGAAATGAGAGCTCTGAGCACATGTATTGAGTGGTGAGGGTCTGTCGTTGGGGTTTGTTCTTGTAGGTGGTCTCTATAAAAAGTTGTTTTGTTACCCTAGAGGGGTATTGATGCTAGGTGCGGTGGTGTGGGGTGTCATGTGTATTTGGGTGTTGGAGAGGGGCCGAGTATTTTTGTTTTCGAGCTTGGGAAAGCTCTGTGTGGTATTTGTCTAGTTTCTTGTGAGAATGTGAGGTGTAGGTATAGTTGTGGGTGCACGTGTTCAATGTTAGTCCATAGTCTTTTTGCATGTTCGTGCAAGAGGGTGTTGATGGGGGCTAATTTGGTTTGACGGTGTAATTGAGCTGATGTGTTAAAGTCGTGCCATTCTACGTTTGATATGAATCGTGTTGCTTTGTTTTGTACACTTTGTAGTTTTGAGATGGAGGATGGCTATAATGTGTGAAGTGGGATGACTGGGTAGATGAGGGGTGACTGTACGTAGGCCAGGTAGAGCTTCCTTTTTGTGTCCAGGTGCATGCGTTTAAAACGGTATAAACAAGAGAGGTTATTTTGTGCTATTGCTTTCATCTGTGCTAACAATATTCAAACGAAACATACGTATATGTGAAACTCGAGCTATAATTCCTCAGCTCTGAAGTCAAATCGACTAATTTAATTTTATCAAAAACCGGGATGTTTTTCACTTTTTACTTTTTTTGTTTCTGTTATATTTCAGGCTTATAAATTGGTGCTTTTTTAACCTGATAAACGTTAACATGTTAGAAAGGTTTAATTTTCATAGAGCACAAAAAAATCTTGATAGATAATAAATTGTTTTGCCTGAAACTAAATAGAATTTTATATAAATTAGTGTTTACTCTTCAGATTATTCTTCTTCCGAGGCATTTAGATGTATATATACATATGTATATATGTGCATATGTGTATGTGTGTGTATGTACATACATGTGATATGTGCATGTACGTATGCATGTGTGCGTATGTGTGTATGTATGTATGTATATGGATATGTATATGTTTAGGTATGTGTATGTATATATATATATATATATATATATATATATATATATATATATATATATATATATATATATATATATATATATAAATGTAATTTTTTACGTTATTTTTTTACTTATCGAATGCCTAATCAAAAAATTTATCCGTCAATGTTAGTAATTGCTCTGCTACAATAAGTGACTGTGAAACCTCAGAACTTTAGTCTACTACAGCTTTTCTTATCTATATCAACATCTAAGTATTGAAAATTTGACACATTCACTGTTATATTTTTTTACTCTCTTTCTGTGATATGTAACGGCCGTTCATATTAAACACGGTGCTTACTGATAACTGTAATGATTAAATTAAATCGATCATCAGCAAGTCATACCATACGATCAACCAGTAATTAGGAATTACAATTTCAATTTAATAACAATCACAACTTTATGTTTTAAGTTTTCGCTCTCATAATTTTCCTTTTTCGGTCTTTCTCGGATGTTAAACATCCAATTCAGTTAAATGTAATGATGTCAAATCTAATCTGTACTTAAAGAAAATATTTTGCTTATCACCTAAAATGCGTATAATACCTACAACGTCAGAATTTATATGTATCACCAATGATTACCTCTTAAGTCATCATTGAAAAAGCGAAGTTTCATTTGTTCCCCCATGTATATTTAACGTTCATTGTGTGATGTGAATGTTTACGTATACCCGTTGGTACTGCTGTTCTATCATGTATGATGCTACGCATAGAATACCTACCACTTGAGGATTTTATGATAAGGCATTTTTAAAAACCAATGCTGTTACATTTCTTATGTATCAACTTTATTGGAAATATACGTTTTTGTTTGTTTTGTTGTTGGTTTGTGTGACGTGTGAGGTATATCCCTGGCTACTGAGGTGGAGACCTAAGACTTTGCCTGATTTATCGTACGGGAGGGGGGTGTCGTCTTCGTGCACTTCGTGTTTCTTGCGGCGGCTGATGGGTATAAGTTTGAATTTGTTTGCATTTGTTTGAATCTTCCATTTCCTTTCAAAGGCATTGATCTGGGCTATTGCCCTTGATGTCAAACGCGCGGCCATGTTGTGGGAGTTGGGGCTGAATGTGATTTGTGTTATGTTGGCGGCGAATGCAATATAGTCGGTGTTTGGTATGGGTGGGGGGAGGTCGTGTGTGTAAAAGTTATACAGTGCTGGAGAGATGACTGCCCCTTGTGGCACCCCTGATTTTATGGGGAAAGGTTGTCCTGTGTGGTTTGCGATTCTGATTGCAGCTGTGCGGTCTGAAAGGAAGTTTGCAAGAATTTTTGTGAACAGTGGATCAAGGTTAAGTTGCGATAATTTATATTTTAGGCCTGTGTGCCAGATTTGATCGAATGCTTTTGATACATCTCGTAGGATGACGTCTATCGTATGCCGTTGGTTTAAGTGCATGTGCAGCGTCTCATGTAGGGTGGCAAGAGCAGTGTGTGTTCCTCTTCCGTGTCGGAAGCCATGTTGCCTTTTGTTGTATATGTTGTGTATAGTGAGATGGTCTGTGAGTCTGTAGGTGAGGATTTTGTCTAGGAGTTTTCCGTGGATGTCGAGTAGTGATATTGGGCGGTAATTTTTTATTTCGTGTTGTGAGGTGGACGGTTTAGGAAGGAAAATCATGATGGCTTGTTTTAATTTGATAGGGAAATATCCTGCGGAGATTGCGTTATTGAATATGTATAGTAGGTACTGGAGCATGTTGAGGGGGAGTTGTTTGAGGTGGTGTGTCGTGATTTTTGTGTGTCCTGGAGCTTTTTGTGAAAATGTTCGTAGTGCTTGTTTGAGTTCTTGGAGTGTGATGGCTGGGAATTGGGGTGTTTAGGCGGGTAATGTCTCCAGTCTCGTGTGGTTTTAGGTAGGGTGTGATGTTCGTCATCTGTGTTTCAACGTCATGAATGTGGTTTTCGTTTGTTGTCGGGATCGTCGGTGCCTGACTAGATGTTTGACCAGTGTGTTCTGAATAGGGGTTCTTTGTCACTCGGGTGGTAGTATGTGTCGTTGAATTTAATGTAAGGTGTGCTTTGTTTAGTGTTGTTGCTAGACATGCGCTTAATGGACGACCAAAATTGTTTGGGGTTATCGTTTATTTTCATGTTTGTGTCTGTATGGTTCCATGTTGCACTGTATATGCGTTTGTATGTTTGTTTTATTTGGTGTCTGAGGTTTACAAGTTCGCGGTACAAGTGAGGGGAGTGTCCGTGTCTCCTGAGGTGGTAGCAGATGTGTTGGTATCTTGTTTGGAGCAGGAGTGTTTCTTGTGTTGGTTTGATTCCCGGGATTGTTCTGTGAGTGATGGTTGGGATTGCTTGGTTGGAGGCTGCGGTTGTGACGCAGAGCGTTGCTGCCTCCTTATATTGGGCGGTTGACTGGGCTCTGCTGCATGAGCGTGACCGCTCATTGGTTAATGTTGTGCTTCTAGTTGTAACGGGGCCTAGCCTCATAGTTGGATTCACTTCTTCTGTCCTATTTGCTCATTGGTCGATGAAAGCTAGCCTCGTCACGATACTCGTTTGTAATGAAGCCATGCGATTCAATACAAGTTCACCCCTCATATCTCAGCAGGTTAATACCTCTTCCTCGCAACCCTGCCTTCCAAGTCTCCCCTTCAATCGCTTCATGGCCGCTTTATGCAAGCTTACATTTTTTCTTTTGTTATTCATTTTTAATTTTTATCGGAGAGTCTCTCACGCTCCATAACGTACAACGCGCTCCTGTGCCTATGAATAGAGTAGAAAAGAATGAGGCTATAGGAACGAACCTTCTGGCCCATTCTTGGGTCGGATAATTACTTCGATAATTATTCGGTTGTTTACCCAAGTCCCATGCCGTATTTCTAGCTGCGTCAACCATGTCGGCAGCGGGATTCGAACCCGGGTCTTCCCGCTCGAAAGCAGATTCGCTCACCAGTCGACCAAGCTGGTATGAGTCTTGTAGAGCTAAGCATATTTATCGGTCCTCCGCTGTTTGACTAATGGTTTGTTTACGCAGACAGCGCCCTATAGCTCTGTAGATGTCGATACATACACTTGATACATCGCTCGATAAATGGAAACCTATGGATGTATCATTACTATCATTACATTACAAAATTGTGTCTGCATAAAGTTACTGTATATGATAAAATTCTTTGGTGCATCGTCATACATCCGCTGTTTATGATAATAATGCAGAACAGTATAATCAGGATGTCACGGAATTGCACTGATGTTTGTTTTTAATATTTATTAAAAAATAATAATTGAGAGTAAAATGATACTTTTTACCCTTTTTTCATTCTTTTTTCATGTAATTTATAAGCAGCAGGGGTCGAGACAAATTTTTAAACGATAATAATTGTCAGTCCAGTTGCTTGAAATTCTAGTCGCGTTTCAATTATGTACAGTGAAGCTAGTTTCTCGTACAACAATACAATGCACGTACACTTCAAAGTGATGCCAAGATTATAACTCTAAATGAATTCTATCTTAACGTCTATTGAGTATACTCAATGTACGAGTATCATCGTTCTTCAATATGTAAATTCAGTTTTAAGAGAGAAGTATTTAACAATGTATTTAAATACCTTTTATGTATTTAATATTTTGTATTTAAATACATTTAAATGATGTAGTTAATATTTAGTATTAAATAAATTTAATGTATTTAGTGCCCATCACTTCACATAGACGACCTTTGTCTCTCACAATGACGGTTTCAAATGAATTCACGGATTGATTTGAGTAAAAAATATTAGAGAGTTTTCAAATTCACGACCGTGCTTTAAAAAACAAGAGCCTGAAATGAATTTAACACAAAGAGTATAAATTTGTCACTTGAAATGAAGTTAAGCCTCGTTTTTGTCACCATCATTATTTTCATGATTCTCTATTTGTAGTATTTTTAGAACGTTTCCTCATGGTTTTCAGTATTGCCTCGTTATTATCATGACTTTGATTGAAGACCTTCCGCAAACACGAACTCTTCAAATCGTAAATTACGACTTTAATTACGATTTATAACAAAATTTGACAGCAGCATAATTGAGTATGTAATGATTAGGTGAATTTTTCAGCCTTATGACTGTGCATGTTAAGCATCTTGCTTGTTTTATTAATTATCTTAATAAACACCTAAGCTTCCGCTAAGTAGGGCTCCAGGATCTCCTTAATTAGATTCGTGAACCTTTCCTGAATAAATATATTACTTTCCACTAAGAATATTGGCGAATTTTCATTCCACTGATTGAATACTTGAATCTCCAACGGTCTTTGCAACATGCTTCCAAGCTTGCTCCTGACTGCCTCTGTTGTTGTAACCTCATGGGATGAGGTCGCATACCTTAGGCTCCTGCTACACACCCTGCAACCAACATCGTGACACTTGGTTAACACATCCAGTTCCTGTTACATATCCTGCAAATAAGAACCACAAAACATGGTTGCTATTCTGGCAGTAGCTACAATATTGCTCTGCGTTATTATGACTAAGGATTCTAGGATAAGAAGGTGAACATCGTCGTGAATAAACAGATTTAGTAAACTGACAAACGTACACACACATACACCTACGTACACATGCACATACGCACAGCTAAAGAGGAGGATACATGTATGTAAACGTTCATTAGAAACTCGAGGCAAACTCCGTCGTGCAATAGCAGACAAATGGCTAACATAAAGATGTTTATTTATGCAGGTAGAAAGCGTCCTTTCCGATAAAGAATTTGTGAAGTAAAAGAAAACTGAACAATCAAAGCAAAATCGAAATAAACTACAAATATAGTTTTTATAATACATATATTTGCCTTTTAACAAATAAATACAGCAAGTTTTTATCATTTATTCCACTAATTTGAACTGAATACATTCATGAAAATGTTTGCAACCAGATAAACGCTTTTCTTCATAGAACAAATCAGTTTTTTGAATCAACTCACACTGACACAACGGCAAAAATGATAAACCCTGAAGCTACAGTACATTACTGAATTCATTCACTGAAGTATGTTACAGCCTAAATAAATCGTAATATGGTTGCATAGTCTAGAAATATATCACACGCATGTGTGATATCCCGCTTACGAATATCCCGCGATATATCCCTTGTTCTTATCTCCACCTCACCTCCTGCTTATTACGAAAGGATTCCATCATGTACAGATGGAGTTGAAATAATTATTACTACCTGAGAAACAATATAAACGTTTCACATGACACAATATTAATACTCTACAAGACACAATATTACCACCCGACGAGACACGATGATAATACTTCACGAGATACAACTATCATCAGTACAAAATTTCAGCAACAAACATGAGTTGCAAAAGATAACAGGAAATCAACAGGATGCAAGGCTATTGCTCAGGCAAAGTGAACTGAAAAAAACAGAGACATTATAAATAAAGTTTGTTAGTTAATGTGTTCAGTGGCGCTAAAGTAAAACTCATTGGATAAAATAGTAACTATTATTTTATAATTCATTACATACTACAATTCCTTTCTTTTGAAATGAATGCAACGACAACCTAACGCAAAAGTAGTTCAATTGTTATAGAAATGAACGAAATTGCAAATTACAGGATACACCATTACAGATGGTGAGCAGGACACATCCTCAAAAAATGCAACCATACGGAAGTAACAATGCAGAAGTAACCATACGAAAGTAGCGATGTGGAAGTAACAATGCAGAAGTTACAATGCATAAGTAACCATACGGAAGTAACATTACAGAAGTAACAATACGGAAATAATACACAAGTAACAATACGGAAAAAACAATGCAGAAATAACAATACGGAAATAACAATACAGAAGTAACACCATGAAAATAATAATACGAAAGCAACAATCCGGAAGTAACAATGCACAAGTAACCATACGCAAGTAAAAAATAGAGAAGCAACAATACGGAGTAATACAGAAGTAACAATACGGAAAAAACAATACAGAAATAACAACATGTAACTAACAATGCAGAAGCAACAATACGGAAGTAACTATACAGAAGTAACAATACAGAACTAACAACACTAAAATAATAATACAAAAGTAACAATACGGAAATAATACAAAAATAACAGTACAGAATTAAAGACCATCATAAAACGCCACATTTTTCCCCATAAACAGTTTATTTGCTGTTTCTCATCCATTCGACATAAAATCTAAGATTTACTTTGATAACACTGTTTTTCAATGATAGTAAACACAAGTTCAAGCTTAATGGTTGGTTTAAGGAACACAAAAAGTTATCCGCTGCGTCATGATGAATGTTCCACTATAAAACATCATTAAAATCCTTTATACAGGGTGACCCAAAAAACGGAAATTTTTGAAGTGCGTATTGGCAGACATGAGCAAGCGGCAGTACTACCAGACTGTGACCTTGAGCAAGTAAACACTACACTATTTTAGTAACCATGGATCAGTGGAACGGGCAACAGCGTGCGTTAGACATAAAAATGATTTATAAAAACGGTGATGGTTTGACAGCTGCGCAGAGGGAGTTCCGAAATTTTAACAGCTTAGGATGTCATAGCGCTATTCCATCAAAACATGCGATAAAGTGTTGGATAAATAATTATGAAGAGACTGGATCTGCTCTAAAGAAGAAACTAACAGGACGACCAAAAAGTATTCGTACTCCACTCAACATTCATGCACGTGAGTCTGTCTTACGGAGCCCACGGCGTTTAATTCATAAGCAAGCAGTTGCGGTTGAAATGTGCCGGGAGAATATGCACAGAATTGTTCCTTTAGATTTGAAATTTCATCCATACAAACTGAAAATAATGCAACAACTGGAGGAAAACGATTTGAATTATGTCAATAAATGATAACAAACAAAAAAACGTATATTTCCAATAAAGTTGGTACATAAGAAATGTAACAGCATTGGTTTTTAAAAATGCCTTATAGTAAAATCCTTAAGTAATAGGTATTCTATGCATAGTATCATAGATGATAGAACAGCAGTACCTACGGGTATACATAAACATTCACATCACGCAATGAACGTTAAATATGCATGGGGAAACAAATGAAACTTCGCTTTTTCAGTGATGACTTAAGAGGTAATCATTGGTGATACATATAAATTCTAACGTGGTAGGTAATATACGCAGTTTAGGTGATAAGCAAAATATTTTCTTTAGGTACAGATTAGATTTGACATCATTACATTTAACTGAATTGGATGTTTAACATCCGAGAAAGACCGAAAAAGGAAAATTATGAGAGCGAAAACTTAAAACATAAAGTTGTGATTGTTATTAAATTGAAATTGTAATTTCTAATTACTGGTTGACCGTATGGTATGGCTTGCTGATGATCGATTTAATTTAATCATTATAACAGTTATCTGTAATCATCGTGTTTAATATGAACGGGTATTACATATCAGAGAAAGAGAGTAAAAAAATAAGACATAACAGTGAATGTGTCAAATTTTCAATACTTAGATGTTGATATAGATAAGAAAAGCTGTAGTAGACTAAAGTTCTGAGGTTTCACAGTCACTTATTGTAGCAAAGCAATTACTGACATTGACGGATAAAGTTTTTGATTATGTATTCGATAAGTACAAAAATAACGTAAAAAATTACATATATACATATATATACAAATACATACATACACATACACACACATATACCTATACATATCCATTTACATATACATACATACATGCACACATACACACACATGCATACGTACATGCACATATACACATATGTATATACTCGTATACATCTAAATGCCTCGGAAGAAGAATAATCTGAAGAGTAACATTAATTCATATAAAATTCTTTTTAGTTTTAGGCAAAACAATTTATAATGTATCAAGAAATTTTTTTACGCTCTATGAAAAATTAAACATTTCGAACACGTTAACGTTTATCAGGTTAAAAAAGCACCAATTTATAAGCCTGAAATATAACAGAAACAAAATAAAAGTAAAAAGTAAAAAACATCCCGGTTTTTGATAAAATTAAATTAGTCGATTTGACTCCAGAGCTGAGGAATTATAGCACGAGTTTGACATATACGTATGTTTTGTTTGAATGTTGTTAGCTCTATTTCAGTTTATACTTAAGTTGTGTGACACAAATACATGGTAGACACTTATATGGAGAATGTTTCGTTACTAAGTTAATTTTTTTTAATCATGCATAGGAGCTAAGATTTCTGTATTTGTTTGCTACTTTGATATGCAAAAATGTTGTGTCACGTTTTTTTTGAAATTTTTAATTGATTGATTTTTCTTCATATGCGTGGGCAGTTTATTCCAAAGCAATGCACCTGAAATTGAGAGAGCCCTTTGTCCTACATCGGACGAGCGGGAACTGATGTTAACATCGTGTCGTCGATCAGGTTTCACACCCTTGGTAGTGGGTGGATAGAATTTAACAACGTTGGCTGAACTTTGAGGGCGATATAGAGAGGAAAATACGTATTTGACCTTGTGAATGAGTAGTCTTTGTTCTATCGGGGTCCAGTTAAGCTTTACCATGAGAGGTGTTGCATGATCGTTCTGTCTGAAATTTCCTTTGCATACTACTTTAGCAGCAAAATTCATACATTTCTGTAGCTCTTTTTGAAGACCTTTAGGTATACCTCCCCAGACCAAGTCACAGTAGTCAAAGCGGGATAACACCAAAGATTGAATAGCTAATAATCTAGTTTTTTCGTCAAGCATGTTTTTCACGCGGTGAAGGAACATCAATGTACCGTTAATTTTGCTGCATGTTTTCTCCACGTGGGATGTGAAAGACAAGTTTTGATCAAACCATACACTTAAATTTTTCACTTTTCCTACTGGTTCAATAATGTCATTTCCTAACGTTAAAGTTAAATTCGGGAGCTTTTTTATCGTGTTCTTGGAACCAAAAATGATGCACTGTGTCTTGCTTGCGTTAAGCTTGAGACCATTTTGGTCGTACCATGATTTTACGTGTTTTAAAAGTATTTCAGCATTTGATTTTGTATGAGAGAGTTTGGCCGGCGCGCTTGTCATTGCAATTTGTACGTCATCTGCGTACATAGAAATTCTTGTGTTTGACGGCATGGATGGAAAATCATTGATGAAAATCGAGAACAGAAGTGGACCGAGAATAGAACCTTATGGAACGCCGAAATCGTTTTGTATTGGTGTTGTGTTTTCTAGTTGGACTACGTGAGAGCGGTTGGCTAGATAGCTCTGAAACCACTGTGTGGCGATGCCTAATTTAGAGATTTTCTGCAGAAGCCGTGTATGTTCAACTCTGTCGAAAGCTTTGGAGAGATCAAGCAAAAGCAAGAGAGTGACGTTCTTAGTGTCAATGTCACTGTATATTTATTTTCTCGGTGATGTTAAGCAGCGCATCTTGAGTGCTGGTATGTTTTCTGTAAGCATACTGGTTTGGATGAAGTGAGTTAGATTTGTCCAAATGTGTTGAGAGTTGGTTAGATATTACTTTTTTCTAGTATTTTGGATAAGACTGGTAGAAGGCTAATTGGCCTGTAATTTGATGCAGTATTGATGTCCTGCTTTATGCAGCGGTTTGATTATGGAATGTTTCCACTGATCCGGGAATTTGTTTGTCGCAATAGAAGTATTGATAATCAAATGAAGCAATGTTACTGTAAAATTGAAACTGTCTTTGATGTATTGAAGGCTTATGTTGTCATGTCCAACAGCCTTAGTATTTTTCAGCGAATATACGATTCTGCGTATTTCCTGTAGACTAACTGGATTTGGTTTCCATGTGTTAGTTGTATTTAGTAATTGAGCAGGATTAAGACCAACATCAACAGGTTTATGTGTAGTAAATTTGGATACTTCATCGAAGACTTTTGCTCCGACTTCAGAGAAGAAAGTATTGAAATTAGTGGCTGTTTCCAATGGATTTTCGAATTTCTTCTCTTCTTTTATGTCTTTGTACTGTGCTAGTTCTTTGATGATTTCCCAGGTTCGTTTTGGATTTTTCTTTGCTGTTTGTAGTTCCTTTTGGAAGTGCTTTCGTTTTGTTTCGTTAATTTTTTTGCGGAGAGCCAATTCATGATGTTTATAACGGTCTCGTAGAGAGTTGTTCGATTTGTTACATTTAAATTCGTGTAAGTATTTTTGTTCACTCAGCACAATTGTTTTATTTCATCTGTTATCCAGGCGGTATGCTTTAGTTTAACTCTCCTTGTGATGTATGGTGCACATTCGTTTAAGGCTCCTAAGAAATTCTCATTGAAAATTGAGATTTGACTGTCAACATCATCGGTGAGTTCCATACCTTGAAATTCATTCCTCCTATCCCATAGTTTTTCCTGGAATAGTTCTGGTGTGTATAGAGTTTTCATACGGTAGGTAATTAAGCAGGATTTCGGTTTCTCTTTTGCTACATTAATTAAACATTCTACTGCGTGATGGTCGGATACTGAAGGTGATATTTCAGTGCTGATTATCGCTTCAGGATTATTAGTAATTGCTAGGTCTAATAGAGTTTTGGAAGTTTTTGTTTTGCGAGTTGGTTCTTGGACCATTTGTGATAGATTAATTCTGTTTAGCATTTTGGTTAGCTTATTACTTTTATTAGTTAGGTCTACGTTGAAATCGCCGAAAGCATAGAAGAATTTTTTGGTTTCTGAAATTGTTCTAAGAGTTTTCTGAATAAACTCTAAAGATGATTGTAAAGAAGCAGATGGGGGTCTGTAGACGGTGCCAATAATGAAAGATTTGTACTTTTTTACCTGCACGTTAAGCCATACCATTTCTATACCCTCACACATTTCTTTTTCCATATCAACACATATACACAATGACAATGAATTTTTAAGCAAGTTATGGATGTCAGATGAGACCCATTTTCATCTCACAGATTACGTGAATAAGCAGAACTGCCCTTACTGGGCAGACACAAATCCTAATGAAGTTCATGAGCGTCCTTTAATGCGAGTAAGGTGACAGTATGATGTGCTGTTTCATTACATGGGATCATCGGACCTTTTTTTTGAAAATGAACACGGGATCACATTCAGTGGCCATGCGAATTGTTACGTGGAGATGTTACAATCCTTCGTTACGCCTGAATTGAAGAATTTTCCACACATTCAGGAGACCGAGTTTCAACAGAATTGAGCTACATCACACACTGCGCGGCAATCATTGGAAACTATGCGAGAATTGTTCAGTAAACGTGTGATCTCAAGATTCGGTACCGTTCCCTGGCCCCCAAGATCACCAGATTTGTCCATGTGTGATTTCTTCTTCTGGGGCCATTTCAAGAGTAAAGTGTACGCAACTCGACCGAGAACTCTGGATGGGATAAAAACAGAAAATTTAGGATAAATGCACAGTAATAGCCACCAGCCGCAACAAAAAGCAAGAAGTGTACGTAGACACTTCTTGTCTAAGTACCCTTATCATACGATAAATCAGGTAAAGTTTTAGGTGTACACCTCAGCAGCCAGGGATACACCTCACACATCAGACAAAGGAGAGCAATAGCATAAAACAATCTCTCCCGTCTATACCGTTTCAAACACATGCATCCTGACACAAAACGTAAGCTTTACCTAGCCTCTGTACGATCAGCCCTCATCTATCCAGTAATCCCACTTTACACATTATCACCAACCTCTATTTCAAAACTACAACGTATACAAAACAAAGCCACACGATTCATTATAATCGCAGAATCGCATACCTTTAACACGTCAGCTCAACTACAATGTCAAACTAAACTAATCCTCATCAACATCCTCTTACACAAACACGTAAAGAGAATCTGGAATAACATTGAAAACATGCATCCACAACTGCATCTAAACCTCACATTTCTACACGAGACCAGACAAACACCACACAGAGCCTTCCTAAGCTCAAAAACAAAAATATTTGGTCCTCCTCTGACACCCAAATACACTTGAAACTCCACACCGCCGCACCTAGCATCAGTTACCCCTCTGGGGTAACAAAACAAAAACAAACGTCAATTAGACGTCAAGCCCCAAACGGCTACAACCAGAGTCTGAATTCGCACGACTATCCAATTACGTTTCGTACGATCAGCCCCAGCCAGAGCCCATCCCCCTCTTCCACTGACCCCGGTTGTCAATGTACATAAAGACAATTACACTTAACTCCTTATAGAGACCATACAAAGCCCTGATGGGTAATATAACCCCACCCACGAACAAACATCATGGATAAACCTCCACCATTCAACACATGTGCACAAAGCGCTGATTTCTATTCCCCTCCTAGTATCTTTTTCCTCTTCACCCCTCTAATTGGGCACACTGTGCTAAACTGCCCCTCATATCTTTCCTACAGGTACCGAACAGTGACCAACACCAATGCACAGTATCCCAGCTGAGATGTTGCAGCAGACAATGAGAAATCTCAAGAGCAGATTTCAAGAATGCATAGTACAGGAGTTCGCCATCTACCGGACGTAATTTTTAAAACATAAATATTCCACTTCTGTTTTTTAAATGCCATGCTATAAAGGTTCGATTACTATGAATGAAATATTTCTCTTTCATCACTGTTGGTTTCATTGGATTGTTAAATAGTCTCAGTTTTTTGTGTCACCCTGTATTCAAATGTTAATTAAGATGAACTTGAACCTTCTGAGTTGCATTGCATGGGATGACTGGTTCTGAATTACTGCAAAGTAACTATCCCGCTGCTGACATGGTTGACGCAGCTAGAAATACGGCATGGGACTTGGGTAAACAACCGAATAATTATCGAAGTAATTATCCGACCCAAGAATGGGCCAGAAGGTTCGTTCCTATAGCCTCATTCTATTCTATTCTATTCTGTTCTAACTAGGGATATTAACTGATAGATCTGGTTATTTTTTTCTAAACGACTTCCCGTATACTTTTCAGTAATTATTGTAATTATAATTTGTCTTAATTTAACAAGCCACGTCAGTTATATGAAATTTGCGAGAATCGGCCTCCGCAAGAATATTTTCTTCTTTTAATTAACTGAAGACTTTTGCTTGAAGATAAAACAAGCGCTTTCTAGAGAGCGTAACACAATGTCTGGATGTTTCTGCCACAGGGAGAATCATCAGGAAACATGTTTACGAAATATTTCTCATCACTTGAAGATAAACTACAGTATATTTTTCATTGATTCTTATTTGTCACATTCAAGAGCAATACAGATTTACCTACTACCATCAATGAAGATCATTCGAATAAGAATGTACACTTCTCGCTGAATAAAGATTCTATTCATTCAGTCACTCACTAAAGAACTTAATAACTTTGATTCATCACATAGTAACTAGTGGCAAAAATTTATTCTTTTATTCATTATTATTTATAACGAAAGTGGAATAACGTTATATTTACTTTATGAACTCCAGCAATTGCCAACCTGATAATATAAATTAATATATATATATATATATATATATATATATATATATATATATATATATATATATATATTTTAAATGTATATGAACTCTAAAACTTATTCTAACATTCTGCTGACTATACTAGCTAAACAATGCATGCATAGAGAATTTAGTTAAGTGAGATGTTATATTTAATGCTATTATGATTGTGAAACATGTGTCCACTAATGAACATCCAACACAAAAACTCGGTTTAAGGCCATTATGGACGTGTGTTTTAAAGCGTGAGTTATGCAAGGTCCCATTAACACCCAGGTTGTTTCGAGCAATTGAAAGAAGATTGATGACATGTTCAGGTTGCCAGACTACCAATGCAATAAAACAACAAATTCGCTGCGTGAACGTTTTGAAATGTGAACGTATGAACCATAAGGAGTTTACCACAGCTGTCCTTGAAATTGTTCAGAACTATGTAGTGATCACTCTAATATTCATTCTTTTGTTGGCTGTGTGTTGAGAGTTCTTCAGGTGATGATGTTGAGAGTTCTTGGTGGAGATGTTGACCTCAAAGCGCTTGGTAGAGAGTCCGTATAACAAAACGTAGCCTCCTTACATAAGACGGTTAGCTGGGCCTTGCTACCTGAGCAGGACTACTCATTGGTTGACGTCGTGCTTACGGGTGAAACGGAGCCTAGTCTCATCACTGTATTAACTTCCATTGTCTTGTTCTCTCATTGGTCGACATAAAACTTCCGCTCGTAAAGGAAGTCTATCCTCGTCGTGGTATTCGTTTGTAGTGAGTCACTACAACTACCCTAAAAATATGACACCAGAACTACCCTAAAAGTATTTTACCAAAACTAACATAAAATAAATATTTAATTCTATTACCAGTAGTTCTACGACCAAAATTACCCAACAAAGAAGGCATAAGAACGCGCCTCCACCAGTAGAATATTCTGGTTGAATTTGTCTGTGTAATTTTAGGGAACAGGCTATTTTTCTGTTATTTTCGTTTTTTAGGTGTTCTTTGAGGGTAGAGAAATACGATCGTCTTCGTAGATTGCAGGTTTATCTATGAACTTCATTAAAATCAGAGGCAGAGACTGGGGCCAAAATCGAAAACCAAAACTGAAACTTTGGATCTGTAAACTGAAACCCATCTAGATAAGGACCAATAAGTAACTCAAAATCAGTACAAAATTTAGCAAAAAGAATCAATACCACAAGACAACATTACAAGGAATCTGACAAATAAAGAATTAAAACACCGTACTTAATTAAGCTGGTTGTTCACAGGAAATACGAAGCAAAATGCCGATAGCCAGCTTCTTTCTTGAGGCCTTGAAATTTAATAGCCGTATCAAAATTAACTGGTCGATCTTTTAGTATGCCAGTCACAAATACTTAAACGTAGACACTTGAGTGACACAAAACTAGACAATAGTATTTGTTGTCTTGCACCATAGTTATTAATGAGAATATTCATTCATTGGATTGATAAATAATTCTGCAACAACTTGAATCCAAGCACAACAAATTCTTCAAGTACAATTCAAATAATTTGATTGAAAACGTGATGACACTGAAATGAGATTTGCAATACAATCTGTCATATACAAATGGTTTCAAAACTGCTCCATAGAAGAAAATCTTCGTTAGAACTATTGCTTCCGATTACACAAAGGAAAATTACATCAATGCATTTTGAACTACAGACTGCATGGCAAAAATGCAATTGAAACAATATGAATATAATACGAATATTACGGAAAGTAAACAGATTACTGACCGCATCGTGAAGTAATGTACGACGTGAATTCCGTAGAATTAGAGAGAACAATCACAAATTATTATGGGATTAAACGAACTGTTAAACCTACAGAGGAACATCTAGGCAAAGCTGAAATGACAAGAGAATATCTGGTACGTAAGACCCGTGTTAGGGAAAATTCCCTAACACGTTGTCAAATGAAAACTCACCCGTCAGAGAGAAAGACTGAAATGTGAGTGCAAGCGGTGTTCACTGAGTAATAGCCACAGTACAGTAAAGAAAAGTAGAATCACATGGGGGGGTTGGCAATGACCAACCCAACGACGGTTTTCAGGCGGGAACGTGATCCATGACGTAGGGGTTACGCCTAGGCGCTGATTGGTTAATTTTTTGGAGGGGTGGGGTGACAAATGCCGATATGACACAAAAAAACTACCACGAGTGGGTTCGAACTCCCGCTACTGAGAACTCCCAACCATGCACCCAGGACTCTAACCACTCGGCCATGAGATATATCGCCTAGTGCGACGTTTAAACCAATTCAACACTAGAACAACGAAGTGGGCCCGGGAGGTTCAATGTCAAAATTAACAAACCCGTCTAATATTGTATTCATGAACCTCACTTAATATTAACATTTATGGAACAAGTACATATGACTTTTCTGTTACGTAGTTTGGAAGAAAAATAATTGAAAAATGACAGAATTCAACTTATTGGACTAAAACTCATTTCTGTTACTCGATCTAGAAAATTATACACATCTATGTAATGTGAAAATTATAATTTTTTGGTTTTAATTCATCGTATTCTCATAGCGAATATCACGACTAATGAAGTTATTTTTGCACCTGCTATTATGCATGAACTGAGTGCACTCAGAGCATCCCAGAGTGTCTTTCTCAATAGTATCATTGTGAGTATGGAAATAGAATTTCAATGGTAGAAGCGGAGCTACAATCACATTAAAGAGAAAAATAAGGTATTCCTAATAATTTTGTTATGCGCATGTGCATTGTTTGTTTAATTCTATCTCTGCACTTTATTACATCTCACAATTCTTATCTAAATTATATGTATTTATGTAGTAGCAAATGCGCCGACTAGCATTAGACCATTGTTTCAAGATGTTTCACAATGGTTTTTATTGCTGTGAAATCAGCATTAATTTGACAAAGTGATCGTTGGCCTGACTTGTGAGCCAGTGATTGCTTTACTTGCGCATGGTGCACCACTTGTGCGCCATGATTGGTTGACGCGTGTACGTCACTGAAACGTCACATAATTCCATGACGTAGACATTGCAAACGCTCCTACCAGTCTTTACTGTACTGTGGTAATAGCCGAGACATAACTGCTGGGCACGTATCCTTATGGCTGGTGATTGACTATGATCATAAATTAGTATTTGGCACCTCAATGACCGACGCCAATGCTTTCGCGAGGGTGTGTGGGTAATTCACTCCTGGCTGCAAGTTGAGTGCGATAGCGTCGCGAGGTTGTGTGTTGGTGCAAGCGAGAGGAAGCTCGGTTGCGCGGTGTGCTACTGGTTGCGGGTTGAAGCACAGGTTGTGTGATGGAAGTATTCGTTGTCGTGGAGATCTGTTCTCGTAGAATATTAAACTAAGTAGATTCAGTTACTAACACTAGCATATGGATAGCATCGCTTGAAGAGAGGTTGTGCGTCACGGTTTTTGGTTCTCGTGTTCGGGTCGAGTGTGGCTGAATTATTTAGAAGAGTGAAAGCTTCCTCTAATATAATATTACTCCAGCTGAAAATTAACATTATATAATAATGAAAATGAAGGTCCCCTATTTTCGAGGATATGAATTGGAGAAATTATATTTTGTTTGATTTAGATAATATATTGAAAGTTTAGCTTTTAAACTTTTCAGGTTACTAGGTAGATTAAAGTCAATAGTGTTGTACTTCTGCAGCCGTTGCAAAGACGTTTTAGCAGGCACAGAGAGCATTTTAGAAGAACAAAAATTAAAGAATGAATACTATGGATTTCAAATCCACAAAGGAGACGAGGAATGAGAAAACAGCTGAATAAAGTCAATTTAGATACAAAAAGTAAACCTACGACGGACTTGTGTAACCAACATTGGTTACACTGAGGTACAATGCTCGATCAAATTCCCGTCGAAGAATGCTAAATTCCCAACGCATGCTGAGGAGGACAGACAGTATCAGCGTGCCTCTTTGGGTGCAGCTCGACAATAATCTCTATCCCCTGAAGAACGTTTAGTCCCAAAAATATGTAAAAGACAATCCCCTTGACCATACCCCTTCTGAGGGCTTCTCATGGAATGCATCTCAAATGAATGTATCTAAATTATATCTAAATAAATATACATGGTGGTACCACAAAAATGTTTCCTTTTTTCAAATATGTATGACTGCGTACCTGATGATCGTAGAGACTTCAACGTGAGCTCAATTTCACTGCCATTGATTGTAGGTACTTTTATCAGGTAGAACCATTTTTATTCATAAACCCAGTTTACGAACAGGTAATTGATAAGTGAGGATGATTGTTTTCGCCACTGCACGAGGATAATTCTAAAATCGCTAAGAAAACGATTTAATGTATTTTTAAATAGCCGTAAAAATGTCTCATTTATACGTCATTCCTATTTATTAGACCGTTCTTAATTTAATTGTACTTTGCAAATGCAGATATCTAACTTTTCACCATCGACCCTAAACAATGTAATTGACAAAAGAAGGACAAATGTTCTTGGTCATAACTTTCAATTATCTCAGAGGATTCCCAGAAGTCGTTCAACTACTTCAAAATAATTTTCGTGAAAGATGTATATGCAAACCTACAGTAAGAAAAACTGTTGTAAAATTTTCTACACATGGAACAATATTCAATAGAAACAAAGAAAATTCCGGAAGACGTTTCATTAGAAGAATATCAGAAAACATCGAAATGATGTGCAGCCAAATTGAAAAGAATGAAAATTTTTCAAGTCGACGACATGGAACAAATTTATCTCGGTTAATGGTTTGTAGGATTATAAATTAAGAAAAATCTAATTTATTTTCCTTATAAATCGAAGATTCACCAGGAATTGTTAGAAAATGATCTCGAAAGAAGAACGTTTTGTGAACAGTTTATAGAGAGACATGAAAGATTTATTGAAACCCTCTTCGTATCAGACGAGGTGATTTTTCGTATGAATGGTATTGTTAATCGTCAAAATATTAAATGATATTCGCCTAACGAACAGCCACCAAGGAATTTTTTCGAAAAAAGTATCGCCCAAGAAAAAATTTCAGTTCAGATTAGGTTCTTTGAGTCTGGCCTCGTTGTCAAACCAATTTTCCGTGAAGGGAGTTTGAATGGCGATAAATACCTAGACATCCTCAATGAAGAAATTAATCCACAGCTGCATGCTGGTTACGGGCATAGATTAAACAGTGTGGTGGATGCAAGACGAAGCCCCATGCCACAGAAATATTCCTGTAAAGAACACTTTAACAGAACTTTTTGGAGATAGTATCATTGGAGTCGAACACACGGTAGTGGCCAACGCGCAGTTACGATCTGACTCCGTGCGAGTTTTTATTAGGAGTGATCTCAAAAATAAAGTTTATAAAACAACTCCAACAGTCCAGAAAGATTCACGTGATCGTATCATTTACAATATCAATGAACTTATAAACAATCCAGGATTCATTAGAAAATCAATGCGAGAAATGAGGGTCTGATGTCATAACTGCCTCGAAAACAACGGTGACCATTGGTTATAATGGAAATATTATGTACCTATTTTCCTATAAAAAGTAAATATTTTGTTTTAAAAAGTCTATTACTGTTATTTTTTCCTTTTTCAAATTCACTGTTTCTTGTGTATGTAAAATTACAAATTGTGTTTTTAGAATTCCCCTTGTGCAATGGTGAGAAAAATCCTCCTCACTTTTCGATTACCTGTCAGTAAACTATGTCTATGAAAACAAAATGGTTTTAATTGATAAAAGCAAAATAAATAATAGTGAAAATGAGATCACGCTGAATTCATACGACCATTAGTTACGCAGTTATAAACATTTGCAAAAGCGAAACTTTTTTGTGGCCCACCCTGTACTGTATTTTATAAAATTCTTTCGCAGATCGTCATACACTGTCTATTTATGAAAATAATGCAGGACAGTATAGGCAGGATGTTGTGGAACTGTATTGCTGCTGATTTGAAAATTAAATGAAAAGTCAGTAATTAACACTAAAATGATACTTCCTA
>VCRD01000359.1:289583-299867 GCA_006783055.1 Trinorchestia longiramus | reverse complement strand
CCCTGAAGGCGTGGAGCTGCATGGACCCATCTCCGAAGCTCCAATAAAAGTTAAACAAGAAGAAGAAGAAGAGAGTACGATTGAAGAGGCATTAATATTGGGATCACTTATTTTTAAAGGGTCTCAGCGCCGTCGCGTTCTGAAGATCCATCCGGTCCCAAACCGCCCAATTGTCCGTGTTACACTTGTTCAGACTACAAGTTTCGCTGCAGTGTAAAGCTGAGTCGTCGGGCTGCGTGCTGTGGTCGAAGCTGTTCCTGCTCCACCGTCGGCAGACGTGACGTTCTACTTCTTCCTTGCTTTCCCCTGCCTATATTTTGTGTTTTTGAATAGAATTTCTTTCATTTTGTTTTGTTCTGCAATCTAGCACCAATTGTCTGACGCGTACTCCATGTTTTAAATAACTGGTTTAACCAGAAATCTAAATAAATAACTTAAAGTTAGACTGTTGTATAACTTTAAATTAAAATTACTTAAATACGAGTGAATTCGTCTAATAATGAGGGTCTGAAAAGACTCTCAACTCAGAATTCTATTCCGTAAATTAAAATTTTCTCTTCCTTTCTAAACGTAAAAACTACTACTATCCTTTACTGTCTATGTGGAGTACGCTTCTTTAACTATTTTCAACTATCTTCAAATTCTATCACGCCTAGCAGTTTCCGATGGAAACACTGAAAGAGCACGTATCTTTTAGGTTTGTATCAAGCATTTGGAAGTTAACTGAAAATCACCCTACTGAAATACTTCTTGCTAAGTCCATCATTACAGAGTAATTGATTCGTTAATTTCAACAGTACAAATACATTCGGGGTTGCTACCAGCTTTGGGACAGCGACGGGCCAACTCTTTCCAGTGCAGTCCTCGCTGTCAATGGTAGGTCGCTTGCCTACAGTTAGGTCCCTGAACTACATTTGGTATTAATATCAACATTTACCCGGCATTCTGTAAATTTCATAAGAATCTATTATTTAGCGGCAGGAAGAAGTGGGAGCCCAAGGTCGTGCGTCGGCAGTCTTGGAGCATGGATCATGGGTGCCCTTTGCCACTGGTGTTCTGCAGACGCTACTTAAGATTAAGATTGAGCGCGGTTCGGCTGGTGAGAGCTGACATTCCGGCTCTAGACCCCAAGGACCGACGGACTCGAGCGTGGGGGTGCTGAGACTAACCGTTCTCTCCAGTTGTGTATTTATGTTCTGGCTCTCATGAGGTCACCTTATTATTAATTATTAATCTTGAAGAGACGCCAGGTTTATTGTAGGAACGGATTAAATCCCTAACCATTTTTTTTTTGTTGACGGTCAAGTCGTCAAAATTAGATAATTAAATTACTTAAATGTAAAAATATTAAATTGCTCCTTGATATAAAGTAAATAAATGAGATTAAATAACCTTCACTTTTTACCCATGAAGTGTCGTGAACTTTGTGGCGTGCAAAATTCACGACAGTATAAGCTGCAGGGGTGGTGCCAAATTTTTAGAAAATAATTGTTAGTCCTGCCGCTTGAAATTCTAATAGTGTGTCAATTATAGTGAAGCTAGTTTCCTGTGCGACAGTACAGCGATCGTACAGGTTAAAGTGGCGCCAAGATTATTACTCACAATGAATTATATCTTAAGGTCTATTAAGCACCCTTAATCTACGAGTATCTTGATTCTTCAACAGGTAAATCTAATTTTAAGAGAGAAGTATTTAATGGAGTTTTTAAACACAAATCATGTAATCAGTATTTAGTTTTTAAATACATTTGAACGATGTATTTAATATTTAGTATCTAAAACATTTAATGTATTTATTATCCATCACTGAGTGGGAGCATAAACGAATTGTTTTCTTAATTTTGCGCCCTGTGCAGCCGACAGTTCAGCACACTCTTTTGGAAAATACAGATCTCTAACCAAATCATCTAAAGCAGACTGCGTAAACAGAATTGGTTTGTCACAATCTTTATCACATGGCTTAAAAATATATGCAGTGTCTTCTTCATCACTAGAAAAAATTGAGCAGAGATCTGTGTCGTGGATTTTTGTAAAATCAGTAAATATTGGTACAGGTGTGATAGAGAAAATATGTGATCAAATTTGAATTCAGCACCCTAAAATTAGTCTAAAACTGATCTTAAATACCATGCCGTATAAATTGTTTTTTGTTTACCAGTATAATTCATAAAATCATTAATTTTTATGGCTGTGTCAAGATGTCCAGCAAGAAGTATAAGTATCTTGAGAGCTACACGGAGCACCAATTCACTTTCATCACAGAGTTGTAGTGAATCGCATGGCTGCATTACAAACGAGTACCACGACGAGGCCAGCTTTCATCGACCATTGAACAAACCTGACAGAAGAAGTGAATCCAGCGACGAGGCTAGGCCCCGTTATGACCAGACGCATGACATTAACTCATGAACGGTCAAGCTCAGGCAGCAGTACCCATCCAACCGCCCTATATAACGAGGCTGCAACGCTCTGCGTCAGACTCTTCACCAAGCGCTTCCAAAGTCATCTCCACAAGAACTCTCATCACCTAAAGAAAGCACACAGCCAACAGCAGAGCAGTGGAAACAGAAATCAGTCATCCTGTCTGTGGACAGGATGGGGTTCAAACTACCCACGCACTAACAAGAAGTGCACGCGTTACAACTCGCCACACGCCACAACTGTATGTATATGTCTCAGCGTGCTACCGACAAGATGTCAGTACGCCAGTACTCGACGCCAAGACGTTTGCATCGAAGAAACAAGAAACAAAAACCAATTTAATATTCAAATGTCTAAATACAAACTGTTAAACTCACACTGCCTTCAATTTTTTTTTTCTCCTATTGGGTTCCTCGATGGGCCTTTTCTCCCTCAGGCGCTCACTCCGAGTAAGATAGAAGGTATTCAATCTCTGCTCGGAGATAAGAGAAGTCTGAGGGTTGGGCGGAAGAGTGATATTAGAAAAATCACTATAGAATGATGGAACTCAGAAGCCTCAGTGCTTCTGATGCTGAAATGTTATGGTAAATGGTAGCATGAAACCGACAAAACTTGCGGGAACACCTGGAGAAATGTCACCCTGAAAGTGTCCCGTACAGATTGGCTATTATGAAGCAGAAGAAGGACCGATTCCATACTTCTGCAACACTGCCGAAACATGGATTTGCTGGCACCCAGAAGTTCATGCTAAAAGCCTCGTACAAAGTGGCATATTTGATTGCCAAAGGCCAGAAACCTCACACAATAGGAGAAACATTTATCAAACCATGTGTCCTGGAGACACTGAAACTGGTGTGCGGCAAGGAACATCGGAAGGAAATTCAAAAAAATAGCTTTTTCAAATGATGTCATCCAATCTAACATCAGTGACATGTTCTTGAATATTCTTCAACAAGCCATGGCAGAGATGAAGAACAGCCAACACCCTTTCAGTATGCAGTTGGCCGAGGCGATGGATTGTGCTCAATGCAGCCATATGCTGGTGTTGGTGAGGTACGTTCACAATAGCTCCATTAAGGAGCAGTTTCTCTTTTTTCAGCCTCTTATTACCACCACAAGAGCTCAGGACATTATCACTGTCATCAAAGACTTCTTCATAGCACAAGATTTTGCTGACTGGAGCACGAACATAGTGTCGATTTGGACTGCTGGAGCACCAGCCATGCTTGGGAACAAGTCAGAATTTGCAACCCTTGTCAAGGCAGAATCTCTCCAAGCTATTGTCACGCACTATATTCTTACACCGACATGCCCTATGTGTAAAGACACTCCCTAAGACCCTGAAAGACGTCATATCCACATCCATCCAGGTGGTGAACTTCATTCGGGTTTGGGCAACAAACCACCAACTCTTTAAAGTTCTCTGCCAAGACATTTGCTCTCTCCATAATGTTCTCCTGTACTACACTGAGAAGCGTTGACTCTCAAGAGGACAAGCCCTCAGTCGGCTGATAGAGCTGCATACTGAGGTAGCCATGTTCCAGCAAGAGAAAAGGAATGCCCTTTGTGAGGAATTCGACTCGCCAGAGTTTATCCTCGATCTTGCTTACCTGGCAGATATTTTTTCCCATCTGAATGGTTTCACTATTTCAATCCAAGGGCCAAACAAGACCATAGTGGATGCTGAGAGAAGCTGAAATCTTTCCTAGAGAAGTTGTCTCTTTGGTTGAGGACAGTCCAGAACAACAACGTTGTCAACTTTGCACGGCTGGAAGAAATCCTGTTGTACCAAGGAATAGAAAGGAATGTGCCCACTGCATCGAAAGATGACATTTTGATCCCTCTTATTACCCTACAAACATCATTTGATAACTATTTTGGTTCAGAGGTGCTGCAACAGAATGTTTGGGTGCGTAATCGCTTCATTGTGAATCTGGATAGTGTTGACGACGAGAACCTGACCAAGGACGATCTGATTGACCTCAGACACAAAGAGCTGCTGAAAATCCAGTTCTGCACTGCGGAATTAGGAGAAATTTAGTGCTCTATAATAGATCCCTACCCATTACTTGCTAAAAGAGCCCTTCAGTCCATCATTTCAGATGTTACCTCCTACCTCTGCGAAGCAAGGTTTTCGACCTTGGTGGCTATCAAAACAAAATCTCGAAACGGACTTGATGCTGAAGATGACATGCGAGTTGCCCTGTCAAAGACAAGTCGTCAATTTCATATTATGGTAAACAAGGAACAACAACAATGTTCTCATTGAAATGCCTAATTGCAAAAAATGATTGAACAATATAATTAAACTCACTGAAATAAAAGTACAGCTGGTAAACTAAATTTATTATTATCATACTGTATATCGCTATTTACTGAAACTCTATTCACTTAGAAATGTATATCAGACTAGCAAATGATGTAAAATAAACAACGGGGGAATGGTTGAGTTATTGATCATTAGGAAGGAATGACAGTGAAAAGGTTTAAGAACTACTGTTCCAGGGAGATAAATTGAATCTGTTGAAGACGTCTTTCGTAACTAAGTTTGTAGAGTTTTGGAATCATTTTCGTTACTCTACACTGAATTCTTTTCATTGTAATAATATCTCTTTATAGGATAAGAAACTAGAGTTACACTGAATCTTCCAAATTTGGCTTTATAGAGCGGTAATATTATGTTCTGTGACTTATCGCTGCCGCAATGGTTGACGCGGCTAGAATACGGCATGGGACTTGGGTAACTGAATAATTATCGAAGTAATTATCCGACCGAAGAATGGGCCAGAACGTTCGTTCCTATTGCCTCATTCTATTCTATTATGCTTGGTGAGCGAATCCGCTGGCGAGCGGGAAGACCCGGGTTCGAATTCCGCTGCCGCCATGGTTGTATTCAAAATTTCGTGCAAAGAAACCAAGAATTCTGCTCTCATTTTTGATTCTTTTTTCCACATGTTTTTCACGTTTGAGATCTTTGGTGAGAATCACACATAGATGTTTTTGTTGCTGGACTGCTTCAATGGGTATGTCATTCATCGTGCGTAGAAAACGCGTGTTATTTGCACCAACGTGCATTACTGAACATTTATACATGTTGAAGCTCATATGTCAGGTTTCAGACCATTGTAGAAAACGGTTGAGAGCTGATTAGACAGTTACTCTATCCATTTTGGCGAATGCTTTGTGACAGGGCTTCATATCATCGGCGAATTTGTTGATTTTACTGATGATTCCGACACCAAGGTCGTTGATGTATATGATGAAGTGGAGCGGACCTAAAACGCTCTCTTGAGGGACTCCTAATGTTGTAAGAAATTAATTTTGATTAAGGTGTAGTTGCGCCTTCGGTTGATTAGAGCACTGCTTCGGTAGGCAGTGCTTAGAGTTCGTCAGATACGCTAACGCTTGGGAGAGAGGCAGCTCCGTTACGGAGCTCTGACGGAAGCCCAAGACGGTCCATTACGCAAGGGTGACGATGGCTACATCTACGCACGTTTGCACGACGTGGAGACTGATATCCGGTGGTTACTGAGGTTCCTTTTTCTTCCTAGAGTCTGATTTCGTCCATCCCTGAGTTTGTGTGAATGCATCTTTATAAATAAATTCGTTAAATTATTATTTATCTAACTGGGTTTAATACTCCTGTTGGCTCACCATAGAACGTTCGGGACATCCTCCATTGAGGGTGATTAATTAATTAGTTTGTTTCGGGGTCTAGAATAGTTAGAACGAGGATTAGGTTTCCTTTATTTCTGAAATTTCCTGAGCAGACGAACCTTGACCTTTCCTTTCTGTCCTTTTGGTAAGCCTAAATCCTACTGTACCCTCCTTTGTGGTAGGGTTTCTAAATTCATGATTAACCTCTAAAAGTAGCATTATTTGCACCCAATAGGCTTCTTCAATTAAGCTTAGGTAAGCTGCATGTAGTCACATTTCTTTAGTTTTGCTGAAATTGAATTGGGATGCAAATAGCCTTGAATGTAAAACGGTGTAATTTATATACGAGGCTAGTTTTTATTTTGGTTTGCATTTCCAGTGTCGTTTGTGTCTTGATCCTGACATCACCGGCCGGATTCTTGTTGCCTTGCACCGTGTTTAAACCGAATTCTCCTCCTTGATGCGGCCAATTCTCCACCAGCGTCTCATTGCTTTTCTTCAGGAGCAGAGTTGCCCGCACCCGTTTCAGTTGTACTGCACTGAAGCGGTGGACTAGATGCTCTGCGGTCGTAGTCAACTATAATTCTAAAACCCGACGTGCAGTGAAGTCTGCTGGCGTTCAGAGCATCCAACCGCAATTTTGTACTACGAATGGTGTCATTCGCAAAATAAAACTCTACTTTAACCTTTTGATTACATAATTTAAAGCTCAAAACTTACTGTTATAAGTTAAAAAGTAAATTGAATTAAATTCTTCTAACCTTTCTTTATTTTGCCTTATTAAAAATTTATTGTATAGGGATTGCCACTATTAAAATTCTTTATATAATAAAAATACTAAGCTTAATTGATTGACCGAGAATTGAATTTAAGACCACTTCTGATAGATTTATCTAGATCTATATGGGAATCGTACTTTCGTAAGTGGTGTTGATGCTCCGAGTTCTTGCATGCATGTTATATTAAATTCCTTTTGCAGCTTTCCACCCTCTCCTCCCGAATTTTCGTCTCTTGCATTTGTAACTTGTGCTGTGGCAGATTGTGCTTGTACTGTTCGTGTATTAGCGTTACAGCATGGAGAAGTTGGTACGCAGACGTGCTGCTGTGAAGCGTAAGGTGATAATAGTGTTGGGAGACGTGAAACGAGAGGACTGCACACCCACGCTGAAGGAGGTGTGCCGGGAACAGCTAGAAGGGCTCATGCAGTCTGTTCGCACCATCGACGAGGATGTCACCAACCTTCTTTTTGAAGACGAGTCTAAAGACGATGAGGATAAAGTAAACCAGGGAAGGGATAGCCAGGCTTCATATTCTACTGAAATTAACTTGAGATTAAGGTTGTTGTTCGTGGAACCAAATATGTCTCTTGACGGGGCACAGGTTTCCATGGGCAGGTATATTAACACGTTTTTTGCGATGCGACCCACCGGTGGGTCACTTAGGTTAGGTTCTGTAATTTTTTCAGATCCTTCTAGTGACTGCGTACAAAGTGAAGTTTTACACCAATCAGGCAATCGCAACAAACGTGTTAAACTACCTCAACTACAGTTAGACTTTTAACGGAGAAGGCACTTCAACCCTGAAGTTTCATTCATTCATTACTAAATTTCGTAGCATTATCGACAGTCGCAGTGGGCTTTCGCCTGCTGCGAAGCTTACTTACCTTAGGAATTCCCTGAAAAGGTACGTATTAACACGTTGAGTGCGATTGTCTAGCCGGTGCAAATCTTTACTTTGTACACACAGTCACTAGAAAGCTTTGAAAAAATTACAGAACCTAACCTGAGCGACCCACCGGTGGGTCGTATCGCACTTAACGTGTTAAAGCTTCTTGAGGATTTAACATTAGTTGATGACAATCACGATGCTTTGAAACTGTCAGAGACGGAGTTTATGAATAAATATTCGTTGATTGATCAATTGTGCAAGAAACTTGACTTGAAATGCAAATTAGATCCCACTCAACAAAAACTACACTATTTATCGTAAATATTAGAACTACAGGGTGTCTCAAAAAAATGTACTCACACTTCGAATGACGAGATTCTTTATTTATGAACATACAGTGAAATAGAATAGCTTCGAATACAGAAGACAAATGTGATTAAAGAATCATGTTCGCAAATGTTCGAATTGATGACCATTATTGTCCAGACAACGCTGATAATCCTGTATTTTTTTTGAGACACCCTGTATTTACAGATTTGAAATTGTACGAATGTGACATGCTTGGCGAGAAGGCAGCGTTGACCATTGCTAGTTCATTGGTGTTTTATAATCTACCTGTAGCTTTTAAGCAGAGACTGGTAAGAAAGCATGGCACTAATTATCCAGCTTTGTTTCAATTATTTGATTAGTATGTTAGCGTGATTGAGATGCTGAACTTAAAGGTTCGACCTAATTTGTCAATTATTGTTAGCAGTTCAGCGGGAGCTGTTGTAAGGAAGTATGATCGTCCTAATAAAGTTAAAGCGAAGGACGCCTATAAGCGAACTAAACAGGTATTCGCTAATCCTTCCGTGACTACGTTTGATAGGCGAACTTACAAATTCCGCTCCAGTTCCAGTCACAGTATGCTGAATTTTTAGGTATATCCATCTCATCAGTCTAGAGTGGATAGGTGTAGAGAACTAAAAGTACGTGCAAGTGCTCCAGCTCCAAGCATGATCGCACAAATTGTGTAGATAAGCTAGATTTCTCTTGTAAGTTTTGTCACAATTATAACCATATTTCTGCCTTGAGTAAAAAATTTGCTGGACCTTCAGTCCAGTCCAACGTTTGCCTGCATTCATCTGTGGACAAAAATTCAATTTGCATCTTGCCTACGATCCCTGTACCAGTTGCTAAAGATAAGAGGTTCACTATCACACGGATGCTCATTGACACTGGTAGCCAAAAATCTTACGTGTCTGCTTAATGTGCTGAAGTGCTTAATCGCTTGAGTTTCACTGAGGAACTCAGTCGGACTCCTTATACCTTGAAAACCTTTATTGATAAAGGAGTCAAGTACTTTTCAGAAATAAGTCTTCAGTTTAAATTTAACGAAAAGAAACTGCAGCGGCCTATCCTTGTTGATGCCGAGTTCAGTGTGTCTTTCTCGGTGCCTTGCTTGAGTTCAGCTGTCAGCAATTTGAAAGACTATCGCTTGGCTGTTCCTGCGCTGGCGGAGGTAGATTCACGGAACTCTGTTATACCTGTTGATGGTATCTGGGAATAGATTTATTACCGCATCTAGCTCCCTTGGAAATAACACCTTGTATGAGAGATGCAGCAATTTCGTTGGAGGGTAAAATAATTCCATTTGGAAACATTAAGGGCTTCCTCACTCGTATCCAGGCCGATAAAATGTACCACAGCTTTTCAGTAGCGGAGTCTGAGCACAATGCATACGTGAACTTTGTACTTAATCCTAAACCTAAATGCCATGATCCTGTTGCTGCTGTAGTGATAGATAGTAACGTGGAGGGTAATCTTGAAAAGCTCTTCAGGCTAGAAACAATAAAAAATTCTGAAAAGGAAAACTTCTCCTCTGACAATATAAGTAAAGTAAATGAATTTGAAAATAATGTTCAATTTAGGTGAGGTCGTTACCATATCAAACTTATATGGAATGACAAAATTGATAAAGTACCTTTTAACCTTCATATTGCTCATGCTGTGCTTTTGAGAGTTATTGACAGATTAAATGCAAAGGGTTTGTTCATTGAATATGACAAAATTCTTCAGGAAGAAATAGAGGAAGGTATTCTCAAGGAAATTTCCCTCGATAAATGCACTAGAGATGAAGTCTTCATACCACATCGCGAAGTGGTAAAAACAGGCAAGACTAGCACCCTGATAATAAGGCCGGTTTTAAATTGTTCTCTTACAGTGAAGGGAGCTCCTTCGCTATATGAAGCCTCTTTCACAGGCATAGATTTAATGTCTAATCTCTTCGACATGCTTCTCAATTTAACACGTTGACTCCGAAGTGGTACGTCTGTGTACCACTTAGGTTAGGTTCTGTAATTTTTTCAGATCCTTCTAGTGACTATGCGTACAAAGTGAAGTTTTACACCAATCAGGCAATCGGAGTCAACGTGTTAAGGCATTGTCGCGATACGATATTTCGTTACATTATCTTGCATGAATTGCATGTATATTTATTTATTTATCGTTAATTACTGAGTTTATTCATGCCAATATCTTTCAACTCTGCATTAATCA
>VCRD01000359.1:278113-288797 GCA_006783055.1 Trinorchestia longiramus | reverse complement strand
TGCTGACCGACCGTTAAGCGTTTGCTCACGCAGCTGTACCGACTGCGTCCTGTAGTCCCACACATCTAACGTAGCTGTCGATACACACATTTTACACATCGCCCCGATACATGAAACCTTATGCATATATCATGAATCTCATGACACATGTTCCCAAGTCCCCCCTATCTCTCGCTTCATGGCCTTCTTATACAAGCTTACCCTTTTTTTGTTATTCATTTCTACTTTCTGTCGCAGCGTCTCAATCTCCCTACCTCAACCGCTCTGTTGTGCCTATCAGTCAAAGTCTTGTGGAGCTCAGCATATTTCTCGAGCTTTGCTGACCGACCGTTAAGCGTTTGCTCACGCAGCTGTACCGACTGCGTCCTGTAGTCCCACACATCTAACGTAGCTGTCGATACATACATTTTACACATCGCCCCGATACATGAAACCTTATGCAATTATCATGAATCTCATGACAGCATGATAGTTTTCTAATGATGGCCGATGTGAAACGTGCTTTTCTTCATATTAAAATATTTTATCCTTTTGATAGATGTAAATTCACAATACTTTGGATGAAGGATGGCAAATTAGTAGCTTACCGTTACACCTCGATTGTTTTCGGTTACGTTGCCAGCCCTTTCATTCTCGACTTATCTTGAAGCATCATTTTTCTAAATATCCCGATGATTTGTGTTCATATTTTATTAAAAATTGTATTTACGTAGATAATTTGTTTATTACCAGTAATGATGCTGAAGAACTAGCCGCCTTGTACCGAACTGCTTATCTGCGATTTCTTGACAGTTTTTTCTTGCTACGTTCTTGGGTGTCAAACAGTGAAGTTAGTACCGAGACTTTTCTTGCCGACAGTGTTGCTGCTCAGCATTCTAATACTGCAGAAAAGGTTTTAGGTTATTCTTATGACAAGCGTAAGGACACTCTTAATGTAGCGTTGGAGTCAAGCGCTGAAGATGGGCTAAAAGTGACAATGCGGTCAGTTTTATCAGATCCATCCGAATGCTCGGATCCGCTGGGATTTGTAAATTCAATTTTAGTAAAACGCAAAACTCTGCTTAGAGAGGTCTGGAAATCTAAGGCAGACTGGGACGATGAGCTGTCTTCAGAATTGCAGCAAAGTTGGTGCATGTTACGCGAAAAGCTTAATTCTCTACGTTCTTTTCAGTTTGAGCGTCAATCTTTAATTTCAGGTGAAGAAGTTGAATTGTTCTTGTTTACAGATGCCTCCAAATCAAACTATGGCTTTAATATTTATGCTGTGACAAGAAATAAGCGCAAAGTTTCGAGTTTACTAATTAGCAAGACTAAAGTGGCACCCATGAAATCGAGAAGTTTGCCTACCTTGGAGCTCCTCACAATATTTTTAGCGATGAAGTGCTTGCAGGCCGTGGTAAATTCCTTGACTATGGTAAAGATCACTAATCTTGTCGTAGCTGTTGACTCGCAAATAGCGCTTTCCTGGGTTCTCAAAGAACAAATTAAATCAAAGAATATTTGTTTCTAATCGCTTACAGGATATTAGTAATTTTTGACGCTCTTTGAAGGATCGGTTTAACTTGCAATGCGAATTTCGCTACTTTCGCTACATACCTACGTCCCAAAACCCAGCAGATCTTTTGACCAGGGGTATAAGTATTAAGGAATTTAAAAGGCACTTTGATTTTTGGCAATATAGGCCAGAATTCATTTTAAGGAAATGTAAATGGCCTTCGGCAGAGTTGCTAAGTCTGTCGGATGCTAAAAAGCAAATACAGTATAACTCCAAAAACTGAGAAACTCGAAACTGAGAAAACTCACAATGTCAAGAGACACGAAACAGAGAAGTCATGAAACTGGGAGGGCTACCACTGCCATCTGTTGGAATTTGTGTTAAGTTGACGTTGCCTGCGTAGGCCCTCTTAGCACAGAATGCTTGGTTGTAAGGCTTGTCCTTTCAAAGGTCGGTGGTTCTGATTCTGGTAAATTATAGTTTTATATTTACTGGGCTTGTCAAAACTAGTTAAGTGTGCTTAAACAGAAGCAGTGGGTAGTTACACTAATCATTCTCTCCCCACCAAATTTAAATGAAGTTGTGTATAGTAATTACCATATTCCTATATATTTTCTGTTGCAGGTATATCAATTGAAATTTGAAAGTTTTTTAAAGCTATATATGTCTGATATATCTGATACAGAATCAAATGACATAGCAAAGAAAAAGAGAACTTTAAGTTTGGGAGAGAAAAAAGAAATTATTGAACGAATACAATCTGGAAAAACCATTAAGGATGTGCAAGCTGTTAGAAGGTTAGAAAAATCACAGGAGCGTGCTTACACAAACCAGGTTTATTTCAGTGAACTCAGCTTTGGTTATAGCAAACAGACACCAATGTTTACATGGCAACGGCAGGCACAAGAATGGGACCGAAACCAGAGAACGCGCTGAGAAAATGGTTCTCTACCACTAGTTGATTCTAAACGCATTCTGTTACAGGAGTATTCATCACAGCGTTACGCATTAACCTTAAACATACAAAAGTCGAACACATTCAAGGTGGACCATTTAAACATTCAATACTCCTTCTCACATAGAATGTGCTTCTCAAAGAAAACTACACCTAGCTTCCTTCTCAGCCTAGAGAACTTCTCGGCTCTTAGACCCTTAGTAAACACATCAGCAAGCATATCATTCGAATGACGATACACGAGATCAATTTCCTTATTCCTTACAAGATCACGAACAAAATAAAATTTGATATCAGTATGCGTACTTCTACCATGATATTTGGGATTCTGGGTGAGACAGATGGCGGATTGGTTATCTTCATTTACAACCATGGGGCCACCTGTTTTAAACTCCGAATCACCAAGCAGTTGCTTCAACCAAATTGCCTCTTGGGCAGCACCAGCTAGAGCAACATCGCTTCAGCTGTTGAGAGAGCAACACAGGTCTGTTTGACAGATCGCCAAGTTATTACTGAGTTACTCAAAGTAAACAGTAACCCGAGGTCGACTTTCTATCACTTCTGTCACCAGCCCAATCCGCATCTGAATAACCAACACATTTATCAGAGCAATTTCTGTATAAGGTACTTAACTCAGAAGTACCTTTCAAATGTCTAAATATTTGCTTCACACACGTCCAATGATTCTTACGAGGCTTTGAACAATATTTAGCAACATTATTTACAGCGAACGTTATGTCAGGACGTGTTCTTGTCGACAGGTACAAAAGACTACCTTCAGCACTTTGGTATAAATTTTTGTCACATTCTTCAAATTCACCTGAAGTTGTTACAAGGTCTGCATTAACATCTACAGGAGTACCAACAGAATTTGCATTATCCATGCCAAACCTTGACAACAGGGTCTTAGTATAAGCAGACTGCTCTAAGAACACTTCATTTATAGTCTGCATCACACTTACACCTAAGAAATAGCCAAGTTTACCAAGATCTTTCATTTTTACTTAGCACTGAGTCACGATTTTACCTCATTAATCTCATCAACACAGACGCTATAATATCATTACATACACAGCAATGATACACAATCCCTTATTACTAACACAGGTATATATACAAGCATCATTTTTGGATTGTTTGAAGCCCAATTGCTTCAAATGACCATCAAGAGCTATGTTCCAACACTTAGGGGACTGCTTCACTCCATACAGAGACTTATTCAATTTACAAACAAAATTCTCTTTGCCTTCTGAAAGAAAACCTTCTGGCTGGGTCAAGTAAATTTCCTCACCGAGCTTACCATTCAGAAATGCAGTAGCCACATCCATATGATGAAGCTGCAAATCCTGCTTCGCTGCAAGAGCTAACACAGCATGGACTGACTTAAACCCTACTACAGGACTGAAAGTTTCATCATAATCACCTCCAAACTTTTGAGCATACCCCTGAGCAACAAGCCGAGCTTTGAACGAGCAAACACTTCCATCAGGACCAGTTTTCTTTTTAAAAATCCATTTACACCTGATCAGTTTCTTGTTCTTTGGACACTCCTCTACAAGAGACCAGACATTGTTTGTATTCATGGATGCCATTCCCTCCTCCATAGCTGCTTTCAACAGTTTGGACTCAGACCCATGAAGTTCCTCTACATTTGCAAGAATATCAAATTTATCTTGAGCCAAACACACCCATTCTCCATATCTATCAGGAGCAGCTCTGTTCCTAGTTGAACGACGGAGCTCCTGAATCCTCATGTTTTTCTTCTTGAGGGAAGGAGCATGGAACACTCAATCTCTTTTGAAGGCTCCTTCTCAAATGACATACACGGAGATTCATTAAATATCACATCTCGACTCAGGAAGATCTTTTTGATATTAAAATCATACAGCCTGTATCCTTTAGTTCCACTGCTATACCCTAAAAGAACACAGGTCTTGCTCTTTGAGTCAAGCTTCTCTCTTTCATCCTTGGGAACATGTGCATAAGCCATGCACCCAAAAGTCCTGAAATGCTGTACATTGGGCTTGTGCCCATTTAAAACCTGATAAGGAGTCAAATCTTTATGAGCACTAGTAGGGCTCCTATTTTTAATATACACAGTAGTTGAAACAGCTTCAGCCCAGAATGTTTTGGGCAACTTTGATCCATACAACATACCTCTCACTGCTTCAAGAACTGTTCTGTTCATTCTTTCAGCAACTCTATTTTGTTCAGGGGTCTTAGGTACAGTCTTTTGATGAACAATTCTATTTACCTTCAGAAATATATCAAAATCAGTAGACACATACTCTCCACCATTGTCTGTGTCAGTAGACCAAGTTAAGGTGGCTGCTTCACGGTTACCGGACGCAAGCGATAGATAAGACAGAGTATATAAGGCACGGTTGCCCATAGCTTTGTGTTCCCTACAGTCGTTACCATTTGACTCACCTGTGTCAGTTGTGTAACACCCTTACGGATTGGAGAGAATAAAGCAACCTCTGCTCAAAAAAATGCTGGACACTGCGGGACACTTTTGCTGCACTTTATACTTTTTTCTGGAGTTCACTCAGTCCTGGAAATATTATACTACGGCTCTCATTGTTCACATAGCTCTGGCAATACCACGTTTCTCATTGTTCACACAGCTCTGGAAATATTATAATTCTCATTGTTCACACAGGTCGGGAAATTACGAGGAGGAGCTCTAATAACGCGAATCGAGAAATTAGAGGATAAAGATCTAAATGAAGTCGATGTGGTAGATGTCCGACCGAAAGCTGAGGATCTACCGGAGTTTACTAGAAAGCATATTAATGCTTCAGCGGATGATGAAACTACAGATCAACTGTTAGATATCCTGAATAAAAATCTAAAAGGAATTGCTCTGAAGGGTGAACCATTGGGTTGCACCCATGTGTTGAAGCACAATATCATATTGAAAGATCCAGATGCAGTAGTATATACGAAACAGTATCGCACCCCTGTGAAATATCAGGAAATAATGAAGAAAGAAGTTGAAAAAATGATTGAGGATGGTATAATTTGTGAGAGTATGTCTCCGTTTAATAGTCCTATATTGATAGTCCCAAAGAAGGGGAAGGGCGAGTTCCGACTAGTGGTAGATTTTCGCAAGCTCAATGCGATTACCAGACCCGCACGTTACCCATTGCTGAATATTTCAGATTTGATTCAGGGGATAGGTGGGACTGTTGTTTTCTCAAGTCTTGACCTGATAAGTGCATTTTGGCAGGTACCATTAACAGAAGAAGCGTCGGAAATGACGGCTTTTAGTCTGAATTCATCAAACAAGTATATGTTCCGTAAGTTGCCGTTTGGATTGGTCGATTCCCCGAGTGTTTTTTGTCGACTGATGTCATCAGTTTTAGCGGAGGTACTAGGAATTTCCGTTCTTGTCTGTTTGGATGATATCATTATCTATAGTAAGGATGTAAATGAACATTTGAAACATATAGATCGCACCTTGCAGTTGATAACGGACGCGGGGCTGAAAATAAAATTGTCAAAGTCAGAATTCTTTAAAGAGAAATTGCAGTTTTTAGGACACGTGGTGTCAAAAGATGGAATAACCATTGATGATAGCAAGGAAAAAATGATAAAGGAATTCCCTGTGCCTAAAAGTAAAGACGATGTGCGCTGATTTATAGGATTTGCGTCGTATTATCGACATTTCATTCCGAACTCTGCGAAGAGAGCCAACTCCATTTTTCAATGGGGCGAAGACCAAGAAACTGCTTTTGCAGATATTAAAGGCGGACTTTTATCTAAACAAATACTACGGTATCCGGATTTCAACCGCCCTTTCGCGATCTCTACGGACGCGTCAGACTACGCAATTGGTGCGGTTTTAGCTCAGGAGTATGGGAACAAACTGTTGCCGGTCAACTTTGTTTCCAGGACTTTGTCAGAGACGGAGAGGCGGTACTCGGTGACAAAGAAGGAAGCTTTAGGTGTTGTTTTTAGTTGTAGTAAATTTCATTATATAATCTTAGGCTTTGAGGTTACCATTTATTCTGACCATAAGCCTCTTATCGGTTTGTTTGGGAAATCCCTGCCACAGGATGCGGTATTGGCACGTTGGGCGTGCAAACTACAAATGTATGATCTTGTAATCAAATATTTGCCTGGTAAATTGAATGTGATCGCGGACACATTGTCACGTTGCCCGACTTTCAAGCCCCTAGAAACTGAAGTTGCAGTGGCCACGCATGTTAACGCCACACCCCTGGTTTCCCAGGAGTTGTGGGATTCCCTGCCTTGGGCAGATGATAAGACACTCGCAGAAGCTCAGTGCAGTGACCCCGAGTTAAGACCATTAATTGATTTCCTGTCGAACAAGCACGACACGTGTCGTAAATACCCGAAGCATATTCTACCTTCAACGTTGCATTGTCATTTCATAGAAAATAATGTTTTGTATTTTAAACGTGTAACGCGCCGTTGTGGAGCTTTGTCTACTTTCATTAATGTTTGTGTACCCAAATGTTTCGTATCAAAAATAATTGAGTTAGCACATTGCCCGGTGTCTGGCGCAGACCGTACCCTAAAAAGAATTCAACAGAACTTCTGTTTTTTCAATGAAAGGCAACTAGTCATTAACTATGTAACAAATTGTGAAAGTTGTATTTTGAAGGTAGGTCGCATCACAAGGACGGCGACTGTAGAAAAATTTAAAGGTATTACAACCACATCATTTGAAACTGTGGCAATCGATACTTTAGGTCCGTTGCCATTGTCAACATTTGGTAACAAATATATTTTGACAGCTACTGATTATTTGACACGATTTTGTATAATAATGGCTATTCCTGACAGAACGGCGGCGACAGCTGCTTTGGCACTTCGCACCCATATCTTCGGTCCTTTTAGCTGTTGTAAAAATCTCATTAGTGATAATGCACCTGAATTCAGATGGGGTGTCGTGGAGAGTTTGTGTGAAATGCTGAATATCAAACACATATTCACACCCACTTACACCCCAGCCAGTAATGGCAACGCTGAGCGTAAGAATCAAAATATAATTAGAGCGCTCAAGTATTATGTTAATCAAACGTCCCTGTCAGACTGGGATGAGTTCATTCCAGAAGTGATGAGCGCTATCAATTCAGCATATAACGTGACCTTGAAGGATTCACCTCATTTTTGTCTCTGTGGATTTGATAAATCCCATCCTGCGATCCATTCTTTAGATGTGGTTAGCCCAATCTATAATTTTGATGACTACTATCGCACGGCCATTCCACGTTTCGCTGAAATTAGAAATTATTTACGTATTCAAATTGATAGGGCAGCTGATGCAAATAACACTCCGTATGCTATTAGCAATTCTGATACGCCTATAAATTGTTTGCCTCAATTCGCAGAGCACTCCAATGTACGTAAAAAAATTACTTATGATGAATCGCTGCACCCTGTACAAATAAAAATTTCGCATGTTATCCATGAAGTAAATAGCAATTTGGATTTGACAGCAGTTCAACTAGCAAACATTTTACAACAACGCTTCCCCCCTCATCCTACCTCAATTGCTACTGCTCTGTCCAATATCCATCTAATAATTAACCACTTATTTGAACTAAATTCTTTCATAAGTTTATATGATCTGACACAGATGACTTCCACCCGAGTCCCGACTCAAATCTCAGGGCAAGGCATTGTTAGTCACAGCGTTAGTTTTGATGGCTCTCTGCATCATTTACAAATAAATAGCTCACACGTTATCCACAAATTAAATAGTGACCTGGCCCTTACGGCAACACAACTGCAAAAATTCCTAGAAAATCGTGTACCACCTAAAGCGACATCAGTCTCCACGGCTCTATCCAACATTCAGTTTGTAATTGAACAGCTATTCAAACTAAATGTCCACATCAGCTCTTACGACATTATACCTATAACTCCCTCCACTATTTCTTCCTATTCAAATTATCAAAGACCTCTTAACACCTTACTTGTGGGAGACAATATTCTCTCAACAGTAGAAAGACATGACATCGGCACCATATGCCGAATCCAAACCATGTCATCTGGTCAATTTAATGACCTTCTGCATACTATAAATCGGATGCCAAAATTTAATAATTACATAATCTGTTTCTGGGACCTGCACCTTTCACAATCAGGCCTAACTCAAATCAAAAAAGTTATTGTAACAAAACACTCCATTGCCCGTACTTATATAGTCAATTTCTGCAGTGATCAACAACTGAGTAAAGCGCTCACGCTCTGCAAAGAATTGGATTTCACATTTATTCCACTCCGAGCACGTGCTTTAACTCACGCACAGACAATCAAGAACCACCAAACCTTGCCCCACATTAGAAAGGAAACTCAAAAATTTCTTGTCCAAATTGCTATGAAATCAACGCTGCGACTCAACACACCGTACTACTCATTTTCTGGAAAAATCACAGACAAAAACACTAATCTTGAACAGTCGCCCAATAAACTCGTAATAATGAATACAACCCAAATAAACAACACATGTTCTAAAACAGTAACAAATCATAAGCACGTAAATGCTTTACACGCATTGGACCTTCCCAAAATGAAAATGCATTCAAAAGGAAATGACGGCAGTCTACCGAATCAGCACTTTATACACATAAATCAACTATCCACAGACTCAATTGCTAACAACTATAACGTACAAACAAATAATAATTTCTCCTTACTTTCTAACGATACGAGCACGGACTGCGCAATGCCCCTTTCACCCATAAGTCATAGACATCCAAATACACATGCAAAGATAGACAAAACTATAAAAATACCGCCTTCTCCTCAAAAATTCAGCCAAACGACAAAAATAAAGACTCAGTACCATGATTATGTATGCAAATATAATAATAATCACAAGAACCATAACGATAGGAAAACTCCAAACCATACACTGTTTCCTCCATGCAGTAGCCCTTCAACTTAACGAAACACCGAACTCAATGCAAGCCTATAAATTTCTAATGAAAGCCATCGAAACTGAGAGCGCAAGAAATAAAAACCACTACAGAAATTTTATCGACGAGAACAGTGGTAGACTTGATCTTTTGGTACAGAAATACCTCCATAATAAAATATTCGATCATGCAGCCGGGGACCTCATTCCGCAAATTACTTCCAATGCTCTACAAAAACCGATCCATATCTACAGCGAAAGGGACGGTGGCATATGGAAGACAATAGTTCAGCCTACAATACCACAGAACATAAACAAATCCCCTTTACTAGTCCATCTGAAAGACTACAACTATAGTGCTCTCATTAGGGAAAAAAATGCGTCCATCAATAAAATTTCAGCATCCAGATGACTAGACAATAATGCAAAGGTAAACACAACACCTTTGGCTGGCACCACGAACACCAAACAGCACCTCACCGAACCCCCACACTTAAACGCAAAATGTTTCACACGACGTAACGAATGAACAACTTCGAGTAAATACCCTAAAATAAATCGTATCAAAACTAAACATATCAACGCGCGAAGCCTCAATGACAAATTGAATGACATCAAAGTAATGATAATAACCGAAGACATTGACATTTTATGCGTATCTGAGACATGGTTTGATCCCAGAATTCAAAGCTCACATTTTAATATCCCAGCTTATTCACTTTACCGAAACAATGGCAGAAAAAACAGTAGAGGTAGCGGATCTTGCATTTACATCAAACAGGTCTACACAACATCACAGATTTTGGAAAAAGAAATGTGTGAGGGTATAGAAATGGTGTGGCTTAACGTGCAGGTAAAAAAGTACAAATCTTTCATTATTGGCACCGTCTACAGACACCCATCTGCTTCTTTACAATCATCTTTAGAGTTTATTCAGAAAACTCTTAGAACAATTTCAGAGACCTAAAAATTCTTCTATGCTTTCGGCGATTTCAACGTAGACCTAACTAATAAAAGTAATAAGCTAACCAAAATGCTAAACAGAATTAATCTATCACAAATGGTCCAAGAACCAACTCTCATAACAAAAACTTCCAAAACTCTATTAGACCTGGCAATTACTAATAATCCTGAAGCAATAATCAGCACTGAAATATCACCTTCAGTATCCGACCATCACGCAGTAGAATGTTTAATTAATGTAGCAAAAGAGAAACCGAAATCCTGCTTAATTACCTACCGTATGAAGACTCTATACACACCAGAACTATTCCAGGAAAAACTATGGGATAGGAGGAATGAATTTCAAGGTATGGAACTCACCGATGATGTTGACAGT
>VCRD01000359.1:257770-276749 GCA_006783055.1 Trinorchestia longiramus | reverse complement strand
ATATATATATATATATATATATATATATATATATATATATATATATATATATATATATATATATATATATATATATATATATATATATATATATATGTATGTAATTTTTTACGTTATTTTTGTACTTATCGAATACATACTCAAAAAAATTTTCCGTTAATGTCAGTAATTGCTTTGCTACAATAAGTGACTGTGAAACCTCAGAACTTTAGTCTACTACAGCTTTTCTTACCTATATCAACATCTAAGTATTGAAAATTTGACACATTCACTGTTATATCTTATTTTTTTACTCTCTTTCTCTGATATGTAACCCCCATTCATATTAAACACGATGCTTACAGATAACTGTAATAATGATTAAATTAAATCGATCATCAGCAAGCCATACCATACGGTCAACCAGTAATTAGAAATTACAATTTCAATTTAATAACAATCACAACTTTATGTTTTAAGTTTTCGCTCTCATAATTTTCCTTTTTCGGTCTTTCTCGGATGTTAAACATCCAATTCAGTTAAATGTAATGATGTCAAATTTAATCTCTACCTAAAGAAAATATTTCGCTTATCACCTAAACTGCGTATATTACCTACCACGTTAGAATTTATATGCATCACCAATGATTACCTATTAAGTCATCACTGAAAAAGCGAAGTTTCATTTGTTTCCCCATGCATATTTAACGTTCATTGCGTGATGTGAATGTTTATGTATACCCGTAGGTACTGCTGTTCTATCATCTATGATACTATGCATAGAATACCTATCACTTAAGGATTTTATGATAAGGCATTTTTAAAAACCAATGCTGTTACATTTCTTATGTACCAACTTTATTGGAAATATACGTTTTTGTTTTGTTTGTTTTGTTTGACGAATATCTGTCGCAGGCGAACAAAAAGAGGGTTCATCGAACTTTACAAGTGGGTACGCGTTGTTACATCCGACACGTGCCAAGAGAAAATAGCCTTCGCAAGCTCAGGCCAACTTTTGACGGACCCTATACAATCTTAAGCCTCATCACAAACAAACGCTATCTCGTTCAAAACGCTGCTAACGAACAACGTCAAGAAGTCCATTTTGACAACATCCTGAGCTGTCGGGAATAACAGAAGATTAAATACAGTACGAATCGATGCTTGGTCTCTGGTATGCTAAAAATGATTGAATTGAAGCATTTTATGGTGTAATAACTAACATGCACTGTGGATGCCACCAGTAAAGGCTGTTTCACAGATGCCGTCAGGGATGTGAGAGGCTAAATATTTATATAATTGTTTTTTCACTATTGCGAGTATATATTATCATAGACACTTACTAAAACTACATTATTATACTAGAAAACATTTTACATATATTTTCAATGTATATATTACCTGAATGTTGTGAATATTCACGAATGTGAGCGAGGAATATTCATTTACATTCATGGTGCAGCAATTTTTTTCTTTCATGTTTCTGTCATCATTCAATCTATTTTCTTATGCTGGGCTAGTAGTTTCTTTTCTATATTTTCTTATAATTTTTGCAAACTCATCTGTTGATGTGACATGCATAATCACAAGACACAAATTATTCATATGAAATGGAGATGAATTGTTCTCATTCAGACATAGCCTATTCATGAACTTAGAATTATCACTACCAGTGATCCAAGATGCCGTGTTTATGTTTCTGCATATTAGTGTGAATGTAATATATAAAAATCATCACTAATAAGAATTTTTTCAGAAAATGGCACGCAGAGGCCTCAGTCTGGAGAAAATCAGGGATGCACTTCAAAACGACATTCCATCAGATTACGATGACAGCACAGATGAATCTGAAGAGGAGACTGAGCTTAGACCAAGCAGTCTGGACACCATCCAGCAAGACCTCACCATGGTGTTAGATGATACAGCGGTAATAATAGTTGGAGATCAATCCATTGAAGTTCAACCGGAAGAGGCGACAGAAGCAGAACCTGATGAAGGAGCAGCTGATAGTGCAAGACGATGGAAGAAGAAACCAGAGCCAGCAATTGACAGCAAATTGAATTGCTCAAAGCCAGTAGACTATTTCTTCAAGTTTATAGATGAGGATATACTTGATAAGATTCCCTTTGAACGTAGCTTGAAAAGTGTCCAAAAAAACAAGCCCGCCCATATAACTAAAGATGAAATAAAAGTATTTTTAGAAGTGAACATGTTGATGGGCTACCATTCATTGCCATCTATTCAGCATTACTGGTCTTCAAATGCTGACTTAGGAGTTGTTCCGATACAGAATGCAATGACTCGAGATAGATATCAAACGATTCTATCCAACTTGCACTGCAATGATAACTCAAAAATGGACACAAGCAACCGTGACAAGTTGTTCAAAGTGAGGCCTCTTCTCCAACACTTGAACAAAGTTTTCAATGAAAACTGATCTCTCAGTGAGTATTTTTGCATTGATGAATCTACTATCCGTTTCAAGGGAAGAAGTATACTAAAACAGTATAACCCCATGAAACCAATCAAGCGGGGTTATAAGCTTTGGTGCCTCGCTGATGATTCTGGCAGCATATTCAAGACTAATGTTTATACTGGCAAATCAGAGACATCGGAGAGCAGCGCACAGAGAAAACTGCTGGGCCTTGGTGGAGAATTTGTGAAGTCTCTGCTATCAGATGTCACTGGAAAGAATCACAAGGTGTTCTTCGATAATTATTTCTCCTCTATACCTCTAATGGAAGTCCTGCGAACTGAATACATCTTAGCTTGTGAAACCATTAGGAGCAGTAGAAAAGATTTCCCTCAGCTCTGCGGAGATAAGTCCTTGAAAAGAGGTGACTTTGACTACAGATAAGCTCCATCAGGTATTACAGTCTTCAAATGGCATGATTCCAAGCCTGTTCACCTCATTTATAATTATCACGATGTTGAGAACAGTACTGTTCAAAGAAAGAACAAGAAAGGTATCAAACTCACGGTAACCTGTTCATCTGTGGTCACAGACTACAACAAACACGTGGGAGGAGTTGACAAGCATGACATGATGAAGCAACTCTACGGATCTGATCGGAAGAGCAAGAAATGGTGGCACAGGCTGTTTTTCGGACTGTTAGACATGGCAATTGTTAACTCCTGCATAGTGTATGCGGAGAACTGTGAACAAGAAAATTGCCTCAAGATGTTTGATTACTACAGAGAGATCGCGTCTGTACTTCTCACCTATTCAAGCAGAACAGCCAGAGGAGTGAAGAGGAGAAAACAGGATTACTCCACCCCTGAATCAGTACGACTGTCGAATGTGGGAGTTCACATGCCTGCGTTTGTGAAGGACAAAAATCGCTGTGAAGTTTGTTTCAAAGCTGGAGTTGTTTCACGTCCCATGTGTTGAATGTTTAAATGTTCCACCTTGAATGTGTTCGACTTTAGTATGTTTAAGGTTAATGTGTAACGCTGTGATGAATACTCTAGGAACAGAATGCGTTTAGAGTCAGCTAGTGGTAGAGAACTGTAAAGTTTGGTTGTGCTCGGGGGATTTTAAGCAACCAACTTTCACAAGCCTAATCTAACTGCCCGTGTGACCTCACTCAAGGTAATAAAGGAACAAGTCAACAGGAAACTCAGCTTGTATTTCCATGAAATTGGCACGAGAAATAGCTTGGAACTTCTTTTGCTTCTTGCCAGCCAGTCCAGAGCGTCCAGATGAAAGTTTGGCCAGTTCAGCTTCAAGGTAAGAGTGACCAGTCTGGGGGCTACAGCAACTGTGGCTGGATAGCGGCAGTGGTTCACAGCAAGTGTGATGCACAGAGAGTGTGATGCACAGAGAGTGTGATGCACAGAGATTGTGATGCACTGTAAGTTTGATGTACAGTCTTGATGTACAGTCTTGAGTGGGTTCTCAAAGTAGTGGGTGGCAGACGGTCCCCCAAATTCTGCACGTAATGTGAAGTGATGAGCACACGTATACACGGAGAACACCACATCACAAGTCCCATTGACAACTCTCAGCTTTGCCAGGTCAGAGTGCAGAAGGCAGCATTTGGTAAGGATCATTATCCAGCACTTTATACTTTAATCAATGATCTTTGTTTTCCACCTCTCACACTGAATTGGTGGTTTAATTAAATTTATTTTATTAGTTATTGATAGGAGCAGAAACAAATTATTTAGTATCCATGGCAGAGGTCTTAGGTATTTGCATGTGGTTTTTTAGAAAACAATTTTAGCAACATGAAACATTTAAGAATAAAATTAAATAAAACAGGGTTCATTCTTAACCTTCAAGATAATTTTCCTGATAATGAAAATGATTTAGTTTATGGTCTGCAATAGTACAGAATTGTACCACACAAAAATAAACAAATAATAATTCTTAAGGTTCAAAATCTAGGGACAATTGCTTATGAAAATCTACACCTGAGGCAACTTCAGGCTAGGCTGTCTTTAGGATTTGACCTGCTCATATGAACACTGTTGAATCACTCACTACAGCACAGTCACTGATTTATCAATATTGTCCAATCGAGGCACGATTCCTAACACTGGACTTTCAGTGAAAAAACACCAACACTTGAAAAATAAACACAAATACAGTTAAACACAAAAATTAAACAAGACCGACAATACTTAAGACATAGCATGTCTCAATGCACAACACCAACACTTGATAAACAAACACAAATACAGTTAAACACAATAATTATACAAGACTGAAAATACTTAAGACATAGAATGCTCACCTCCACTACGCACAAAATGGATTCTAGATAGCAACAAAATCGGTGGCGTGGGATCAAGTATATATAGTCTTGCGAGCCGGAAGCTGGGTAGGATCCGCGAATGTTGCCAGCCTAATAGTCCTTTATTTTGGAACGCTCAGATCTGATTATTTAATATAAATAAAATATATATCCCTGGGTTGTCACTAACCTTGCCAACGAGACTAAAACAAGGCTAAAATTCTGTAATAATTTTTGCGACAATCTCTAGTGAGATTAATGAATTACGTGATACGTATTAAATTAGATACATGCAAACTTATAATTAGGTAATTGCTAACATATTTTAATGAGATAATTGCTATTACAGAAATACGAATGGTACATTGGGTGGTACCGTTCATGCTACATTAATGAATGGTACATTGGGTGGTACCGTTCATGCTACAGAACCATTGTCTCAGCGCGTTCTCTGGTTCCGGTCCCATTCTTGTGCCTGCCGTTGCGATGTAGACATGGGTGTCTGTACTATAACCAAACTGTGTTCACTGAAATAAACCTGGTTAGCGTAATCACACTCCTGTGATTTTTCTAACCTTCTAACACCATGAGTATCTGCAGTCATTGTAAAGTGCATCTGTGCTGCAACTCATCAAAAACATGTTTTGTTGAGTACCACTCAAGCTAGTCACAAGTTATTATATTATATGTAGCTAGTCAAACAAGGAACTTGTACAAGGAGTAGATAATAGATGTATACGTTGCATATGTTTAGATTCTAGATAAATAGTTAGCCGTGTTCGGCATTGTCATTTTTCGTACTAAATATTATTCTGTTCTGTCACAAAGGAATTTCCTTCTTGGCTGTGTCGCAATAATGATAAGTCATGAGTATATAATGTAATTGTTAGTGTTACTTTGTTTTCTATGGTGTGCTTTGCATTTATTTTTGGAAGTACTATGCCAAATTTTTGTTGACTATGTTTATTTTTCAGTACAAATTTTTGATGAATTTTTCACTTGATATAGAAGTAAAGCCTCTATTTTTATAGTTTTATGTAGAAAGGTGCATAGTTCTGATAAATAGTAGTGTATTTCATGAAACAACTGTTGTCTAAAGCACGCCTGTGTCAATTTAGGCTAAGGAATTGCAATGGAAGATAAATTGGTATAAGAAGCAAATTAAGCCTGTATAATTACTGACGGCATCTGTAGTAACCGATTAAATAAAACTCTAATTTTTTGATAAAAATAAAATTTTCTTTCAAATATGTGTTTAGCCAACCTATTTCAAGGTGTTTCCAAGAAAAAATCTGAAAAAAATATATTGCCTTGATTTCAGGAGGCATAGGGTTAAAGCAACATCCTGTCCAACAAGATATGAGATGCACGCAGTGCAGCTCTTTAAAAACGCCGGAGAAAAATTCTTTTGTTCAATGTTTGATGATTTTAAAGCATCAATTATACTCCCGGATTTTTGACCTAGATTCAAACTAAGGACAACAGGATTCATAGCAAATATAAGTTGAGGATCCAGTGGTATCGTTTCCACTGTGCATTCTGACTTTCGTGTGCGCTGTTCTAACCACCCTTCAACAAGGTGACTATGTTCAAGTTATACTGTACTGTATTTACGTTAAGTGTTGAGCTTTCCTTTACAGTATTTAAGCAATGCGAATATGTGATCTAGGAACTATTGTTCTATTATTACAATTGTAGTGACATCTGATCAATGCCCCTACACTTGTCTCTAATGGATTCAATTTTTTTATCTCCATGTGCATGTCTAGATTATCGAAATTTTTTGTAACCTAAGCTACTTGAGTTTTGGTTCATTGACTATGTGTGTTGCGTTGCTGCGGTGTAATTCCATGTACTTTGTTTTCTAATATTTCTAATACTTCTCTAAACCATTATAACCGAAAGTGTTAGTATTGTTGCGGTAGTGTTGTGAATTACTATTTTACGCTTGTATTTGTTTTTTTCTCTCTCTCACGTTTTATTATGGTGTTGCGTTGAGTCTTGTGACTCCTAAGTTGTTTGTGTTTTTTTGCTCTTGTAACCTTTTGCGAACTTGTAACCGTATGTGTACACTATTTTCTCTGACAGTCTGTAACCACGCATAATAATTGAACTCCATTAATTTTGTTCTGGTGTTTAACTATGAAGCTTGATGCTTGCTTGTGTTTCAGTGCGTTAAAAAAAAGGATTTCCAATGGTTGTCAGGTTAAATTTATGTATTACCCGAACCGAGGACGGTTTTCCGCATGGGAGGGCCTTCTGTCAGTAGACCAAGTTAAGGTGGCTGCTTCACGGTCACCGGACGCAAGCGATAGATAAGACAGAGTATATAAGGCACGGTTGCCCATAGCTTTGTGTTCCTTACAGTCGTTACCATTTGACTTACCTGTGTCAGTTGTGTAACACCCTTACGGATTGGAGAGAATAAAGCAACCTCTGGAATAACGTTTCATTGCCTCACTGTACCAGCAGAATATATATATATATATATATATATATATATATATATATATATATATATATATATATATATATCTCAGAGAAAGGAGATAAACGAGATAAAGAGAATATACGAAGTAACAAGTAAACGAGTAGATCCACTATAAAGATAATCGACGATAATCGCTGTCACCGGGAGCCTGACATCTGTGTGCAGGATTTTAATTTTATGATCATAGTGATTTTCAACAAGAGCTTTGAACTCGGTGAACACCCCAAAGACATCACTCCTGGTTTTGATAATGTACAACCAAGTGTTCCTAGAATAATCATCAATGAATGTTAAAAAATAACTACCACCTCCCAAAGAACTAGGATTAATTTCCCCACAAACATCACTATGGATTAGCTCTAAGGGCTTACGCACTTTTCTTTGATCTACTCTAGAAACAGTAAGTCTATGGCTCTTGCCATCAACAATTTTCACTGAAAACAGTCTTATTTCCTAGTGAACAATCAAAACCTCTTACAAGATTAAGAGAATTCAGTTTAAGATTACCAAATCCAGATGGCAAAATCTCTTATGCCACAACAGGTGATCCGAGGAGACACTTGAGGATTTTGCGGCTCCATGATAGGAACAATCTAGTGTATAAAGTCCTCGTACCTTACGACCAGCAACTATCAACTCATTTTTATCTACAATCTCACATGTGATTTCATTGAAATGGGTTTCCTTACCACATTCTGCACTCTGGGCAACAGATATCAAATTGCAACCTAGCTCTGGCACAAACAGTTTTTACAACACAATTCTTTACCTGCATATTAGGTAGTGTTGCTATAAGACTCACATCTCCAACTACAATACCCTTCAAAACTCTACCATCACCAATTTCAATTCTTACAGCAGAAGATAGATCAGAGTAAGATGAAAATTGGCTATTTTTGTTGCACATATGCTGAGTAGCATCTGAGTCAACTATCTCACAGTCAACATTAGCTATAGAAAGAGCACTATTAAACAGTAGTTTCATCTTTAGATGAGCTTCATGCATCTACAGCTCTGTTTGCTTGGAATGTTCTATTTTCTTTTCTCAGTCTTTCTTCATAGACTCTACACTGTCTCTTAATGTGGCCCTCTTTACCACAAAACACTTGGAGTTTTTTGTTCCTTTTGAAACTCACTAGCAATTTTTCACAGGGGTCTATAGTACCAGGGCCGCCTCGCTGTCTTTTTTCTTCATTTAAGAGACGTATCCCACGATGGTATCTTTTCATTGCCTTCAAGAGCAGTTACTAGAGTAAAAAACCTATCTGGTAGCGATGATAGCAGGATGATCACACGCTCTTCTTCTTCCATATCATCACCAATGATGGCCAGTTCCTCAAAGAGTTCGACAAACCCTCTTAGATGATCTTGCAGATTTTGACCATTTTCTAGCTTCATGTTGAACAGCTTTTCCTTCAGCCTGAATTTGTTTGCCCAAGATTTCTTCTGAAATGTGTTCTGAAGTTTCCTCCAAACTTCAACAGGGTCATTTGGTTCCCCCAGTAAGTCGAGTTGACTTTGATCCACTCCCAGGACAATTGTTGCCAAGGCTAAATCTCGGCGTGATTCAAACTTCCTCCGAGCTGCCTCATCGGCCGTCGAGGATATAGTTTCAGTGCCTTGAACTATAATATATCCTATAGTCTCTCCTTCACAAGACACATTCTCATGTGTATCTTTCCATGTTGGATAATTTCTCTCATTGAGTGGTTTCAAGCAACTTTTACCACTGTTAGAGTCAGCCATGTTCTTCACACTTGCTGCACTGTGGTAAGTCAACAAACTTCTACGCTTCTTTGTAGTCACCACAGTTTGTTTCGAGACTTACTGTGTTCACTGAAGATTTATCTTTGGAGCGTGTTCTGGGCCCATAACCTTTGTTAGAAGGTTAGAAAAATCACAGGAGCGTGCTTACGCTAACCAGGTTTATTTCAGTTAACACGGTTTTGGTTATAGTACAGACACCAATGTTTACATGGCAACGGCAGGCACAAAAATAGGACCGGAACCAGAGAACGCGCTGAGAAAATAGTTCTCTACCACTAGCTGACTCTAAACGCATTCTGTTACAAGAGTATTCACCGCAGCGTTACGTGTTAGCCTTAAACATACAAAAGTCGAACACATTCAAGGTGGAACATTTAAACATTCAACACAAGCTACGTATAAAGTTGGAGAATCGTCTGTCTACAGATTCTTAAAGAATAAGAAGGATATATTTACTGCAATTAATACCGGCAGTAAATCGAAGAGGAAAACTCTTTACAGACCAAAAGAAGAAATTCTGGGCAAAAGATTGTTCGCTTGGTTTGTAAAGACTGAGGGGCCCAATCAGTTTCATGGCAAATCTTTTCTCTCAGTTGTAGGAATTTGACTGCAGTGGGAATCACAATCTTAGTTCCTACTGATGGTGTTTCCAAGCTGGCTTTAAATCCCAAAAGATTTTCCAGTTTAGATAAATTGATTGCCGTTACTGCGCGTTTGTACAGGTTCATTGGGAATCTTTGTATGCGGAAACTGGACCCCATTACTAGCCTGATGATGGCGCGGAAGTATTGGTTGAAACGAGATCAGTAACTTCATTATAAAAAAGAAATGGCATTTCTGAAGGCTGAAAATCGTTCACCTTCAGTTCCTCCCCTTGTTGATGATCTGAATTTATTCTTGGATTCCGAAGAGATAATTGCCACCGTGGTCGAGTGGTCTACGGCCTGCCTCATGGATCAGGTCTCTGTTTCGTGCAGAAAAACTGCGGGTTCGAAACCCGGCCATGAACACGAGTTGTTTCTCGTTGTTTCTTCGCGCCGTGAGTTTGCACTATCGGTAAGGCCTACTGGGTAAGCACTCAACACGCCCATGGACACGCCCATCAAACCTCCCGGGATCGTCGCATGGAGCTCACCATCCCCCTTACTCTTAGAATGTTAACCTTAAGAATTTGAAAAACAATGTACTAATGTCTATGTACAGTGTACTTGATTGGAAATAAAGTCGTTTCTTTGCTGTTTGTTCGGTGAAAGGGGAGGCTCAGCAAATGCACTCATTTGCCGTCCGACGTAATGCACTCCATGCTTATTGCTAGGAACAGTCATTTTACTGACCTACTAATAACCAAAGCTCGCCTAATGTGCAAGCATATGGGTGTAGCATCCAGGCTAAACACTTTGCGTAACCAGAGGTTCTGGCTGCCAAGAGCTAGGCCTCAAGTTAAAAGAATCGTTAAGAAATGCATAATTTGTGCTAAAATGAACGTCGTTTCTTACAGGTACCCTAAGCCTACAGATTATTTAGGCAACAGGGTCAACTTTGTGAGACCTTTTGAGCACACCGGGGTTGATTTTACAGGACATTTCTTCTTTGAAATGTCCAATACGTTCATTAAAACCTATCTTGTAATTTTCATTTGCCTAAATGTCAGAGCTGTTCACGTAGAAATAGTTCCCGATGTGTGCACAAGTCCTTTTTATCAGCATTTATTAGATTTGTTTACAGATTTGGCTTGCCGAAATCGCTTTATAGTGATAACGATCCCAGTTTCATACAGGCTGCGGAGTTGTTAAATTCGTTCTCTCCTGCAGACAGTGGTATATCTGAATTTCTCACTAAAAATAATATAACACGTTTTAGAGTTCATCTGCATTCATCTTGGGCAGCTTCGAATTGGGAAAGGCTCATTAGGGCTGTAAAGAATTGCTTGAATAAAGCGGTAGGGAGAAATAAGATAAACATTTTTCGTTTTAACCTTAATATCAGATGTGCAGGAGGCAGTAAATTCAAGGTCTTTTACGTACAGAGACTCTAATGAACCTTCGTGTGAAATCGTGACCCCAATTCTTTCATCATTTTGGGCATGAGCAGTAATTTAACCTTCGGTGCTCTCTCAGGGGAGATAACCAACTTACCTTCCGTGCAGATTTGGTCCACACCTTGGAAGTCAGGGAAGAAGCGCTTGATAAATTTAAAAGAGATTTAGTATAATGTATATTTATTATCTCTTCGTGAAACTAATAGAAATGCCTGTCAAACTAATTGGAACGATAGCATCAAAATGGGGGACATAGTTTTGATTTCTAATCCTTATAAGCCTCGCCCCTTATGGAACTTGGATAGAATTGATAAACTATTGACTGGAAGCGATGGGAAAACTCGCTCTACTGAAGTAATTAGACCTGATCGTACCTGTAGTGTTTATTCAATTTTTCTGTTGTATCCTTTCGAATTAAGTTTAGATTCTCTCTCACCTTATCGCCCTCCAGACGCAACTCATGTTCCTGAAAGTGCCGGCAGCGATAGTATGGCACAGGAGGAAAGGGTGCGGCGGAAAGCGGCTGAGCAATGCTTGCTTAAACCTCGTAACTATAATAATTAACTTTACGCTAATCTTTAATGCATTAAATTGACAACATTTTCTAGCTGAAAATTTAGTCCAATTTCCTGTGCCCACAGTGTGTAAGAAATTAACTTTGATTAAGGTGCAGTTGTGCCTTCGTTTGTTTAAAGCCCTGCTTCGGTAGGCAGTGCATAGAGTTCGGGAGATACGCTAACGCTTGGGAAAGAGAGGCAGCTCCGATACGGAGTTCTGACGGAAGTCCAAGACGGTCCATTACGCAATGGTGATGACGGCTACATCCACGGATGTTTGTGCGACGTGGAGACTGATGTCCGGTGGTCACTGAGGTTCCTTCTTCTTCCTAGAGTCTGATTTCGTCTATCACTGAGTCTGTGAGAATGCATCTTTATAAGTAATTTCCATAAATTATTATGTATCTAACTGGGTTAAATACTCCTGTTGGCTCACCATAGAACATTCGGGACATCTCCATTGAGGGTGCTTAAATAATTAAGCTGTTTCGGGGTCTAGAATAGTAAGAATGGAGGATTAGGTTTACTTTATTTCTGATTTTTCCTGAGCAGATGAACCTTTACCTTTCCTCTCTGTCTTTTTGATGAGCCTAACTCCTACTTTACCCTCCTCTTTGATAGGGTTTCTAAATTCTTGATTAACCTCTAAAAGTGGCATTATTTGCGCCCACCAGGCTTCGTCAATTAAGCTTAGGTGAGCTGCGTGTAGTCAGATTTTTATAGTTTTGCTGAAATTGAATTGGGATGCAAATTGCCTTGAATGTACAACGGTGTAATTTATATACGATGCTAGTTTTTATTTTGGCTTTCATTTCCAAAATTGTTTGTGCCCTGATCCTAACACGACCGGCCGGATTCTTGTTGCCTTGCACCGTGTTTAAACCGAATTCTCCTCCTTGATGCGGCCGATTCTCCACCAGCGTCTCATTGCCTTTCTGCAAGAGCAGAGTTCCCTGCACCCGTTTTAGTTATGCTGCACTGAAGCGGTGGAATAGATGCTCCGCGGTAGTGGTCAACAATAATTCTAAGACCTGACGCGCAGTGAAGTCTGCTGGCGCTCAGAGCATCTAAACGCTATTTCGTACCACCTGCGAATGGTCTCATTCGCAGAATAAAATTAAACACTACATTAACTTTTTGATTAAATAATTTAAATCTAAAAACTTACTGTTATAAGTTAAAAAGTAAATTGAATGAAGTTCTTATAACCTTTCTTTATTTTGTCTTATCAAAAGCTCATTGTATAGGGATTGCCACTATTAAAATTCCTTATACCACTTCAATATTATTTGATGAGTTCACTAATGTTACAATGCCTCTACCCTACTATGTAGTACAATTTGCATCAAGTGGTTTCGCCCATACTTCTTCGCCCGCTCTTACTGACGAGTCATTATGGTGGCCTCCATCGACTCTCGTCGGATGGACTGACGGATATCTCCATGTGTATTTGTACACCGAGCGCTGAGGCACAGACAGTTCATCTTGTCCAGATCTAGGCGTGCTATTGTACCAATGTACAGCCTTGATTGGCGAAATTTTTCCCCTTTCAGCGATTCCTTTCACTGTTCGGTGGTGCCTCTCCACTATTCCATTTCCTGTAGGTCGGTACGTGGCTCTAAGCACTTTTTCAACATTCCACCCTCGCAGCATATCTGCTAACATTTGAGACCGGAAAACTCTACTGTTTTCCATTAATAACTCATTAATTGGACCCTTTCCAAGAAAAAATTGTTTAAGTCGGCGACGATACATTGAAAGTCTTGTCTTTTCAGCTCTCTCTACACTGGAAAACGTCCTGGCCCGCAATCAACCAATAGGGTCGTCCTCTATGATGCGTAACGCTGATGGCTAAGCGTCGTCAATTGTGTTTCACACTGACTTCTCCTGTTTTGTGCTCCGAAGGGGCGGGATCAATTGACTGGCATCGGTCGCACGCTTTCACCACTCTTTTCAACTCCTCTCGTGAAATATTTAAATCCACTTTTCTGACAAATATTCATTTTTTTATATCCTGAGCGCTTGGTCAAGACAGGCAGCTGGTTCCAAGTTGCAGCAATTTTAACGGGAAAAAACTCCATAGCTTGAGATTTCTTGAATTTTGCGGGCTACAAAGTTCAAAATGTTATCCTTAACGATCCATGTTAACATTTTGGTCGTTATTTCTGTTTCGTACACTACCGTCTCTTTCAAAAAGCCCTTCCAGGGTAACATCGTTTTGACCATTGATATCCATATAGGTCTCAATACGTTGTCCTCGCAGTATTCTTTCTTCTAGGGCATTGGTTCCCAACTTGGGGGTAAATTACCCCCTGGGGGTAATTTAGCAATTTTTTAGGGGGTAATGGAGGGGTGACAGAAAAATGTTAAGAATTCTGAAAATCAAGAAAGCAAGTGTTGATAAAACACTTGCAAAATGTTGACAAAATTTTGTGAAAGGGGTAACATGCTTAATGTGGCGTGCTAAATTGAGTAACAAGCTGAAAAAGGTTGGGAACCACTGTTAGGGCATTGGTTTTCAACCAGGGGGGAATTCCACCCCTGGGGGGGGTGAATGAAAAGGCTCCAAAGGGTGAATGGAAGGCCCGGAAAAAGTAATATTAAATTTATCATATACTAGCTGTTTTTCACTTTTAAGTATTTTGTAGCATTTCATATTCATACAACTCTTCAATGAATATTGTATCATAAATGGTACATAGCGAATTTTTTTATATAATAATTAAAGGCGTATTACAATGCATTCTGTGTCTATGGCGGGAAACTGACGGTTGAATCAACTACGTTTAACCCTTTCGCTACTGTTGAGTTAATATGTCCCAAACCAACTTTAAAAATCATTCCCTTTAGTCCCACATCGTGAATGATTCGTTTTAAATTATGGTACAATTACATAGACATTAGTATTTACGCAATATTTTGATCAGTATGAAAATAATTTGGTTGTGAAAAGGTTAAACTCGTTCTGTTGTGACACCACTCTGTAAGTGGTGTTTTGCGTGGATCGGTTGGCTGTCTATTTTACCTGTTCTCGCGTTTTTTTTACTTCTGATGGATAAGTAATAAATCATAACAGGTGTGTAAATTATTGTTCTATGTTGTTTTCTTAGTAACAAAGAAATTTGTAAATAGTGTGCTAATATTTAGCTGCTTTAAGCACGATGTTTCTTAATACTGAAATTTTTGTAGCTAAATTCTGATGGTAGTATCTAGACTCTTAAATTAGTGTCTGTTTGTTCATTTGTGTGGTATATCACAAATACGTTGATATTGTTAACGGTTACTAATTTACCGTGTTCTCGAGTTGTCAAATATACCAGACCATGATGATTATTTTATAAATAAAAAGTTTTTTTATCATAGAACTGAAACATTGTAAACCAACGGTCTCTGACCAGGGTAAGCCACAGCTGGCTAGAGAATTCTCTGAAAGATTTGTAATGATTGGGACGGTAGTTGTATTGAAGCATGGTTTTTATCTGATCCTCAGTGTGATAAATAAATTCTCTTCAAATTAAAAAAGAACTCAATCATTCTCAGTGATAACAGCTGTTGAAAAATTTGTAGATGCAAAACATAAATTCATGCATTGAAGTGTTAATGTCATTTTATGAACTTTCATAAAAATCACATATAACAATGGTCAACACGATATTTCCGGCAAAAGGCTTCAAACCAAATTCTTACTAAATTTGGGCTGCTGATTACGAATATGAACTCAGTTTTTGTCTATTACATCACGATTTCGGGATATATCAGTTTTCAATTTTTAATGTAAATTTCTCATCAGCCTATATATCGAAGGTTTCAAGATAAAAACACGTGATTTTTAGAACTACATTTTGCATATTCTTAATCAAGGAATAACAAAGATTACGAAGTCCATGTACAGTGAATCGTATATAGTGACAGACTTGAAATAGAAAACGGAAAAATACATATATATATATATATATATATATATATATATATATATATATATATATATATGCTGCACAGATCAGTGAAAAATGGCAGTTATCTGAACTTTCTTTTCTTGGCTGATCTCTGATGTACAGCTTCTGGGTTGTCTCTCATCAAGCTCCAGCAATAATCCACCATGATGTGTGAGTCCTACCGGGCTTGATATCGTTCTTCCGTTGTTTTAATGTCCTGATGAAAACGCTTCCCTTGTTCCTCGCCCACATCCCTAAGGTTCTCCGGAAAATTGTCCAAATGGCTGTGTAAATAGTGAATCTTGATACTCATTCTACATCCAGGATCTCACAGGCTCATTAGTAGCTCTTCCACAATCTCTTCACAGTTGTCTGCTTTCAGAGTGGTGTAAAATTCTTCACCACATTACAAAATGCAATCCAAGCTTTATCTTCTGTGTGATTCATTGATGTGATTAAATTTAGATCTCTCATAAGTATTCTTATATGAGGTCCATCAAATATACCAACCTTTTTCTTTTTACACTAAGATTAGGAAAAGTTGAACATATATAGCTGAAGCATTCTCCACTGTGATCAAGTGAACTGCTTCATCAATCCAAGTTTTATATGCAAAGGAGGAAAGACAATATTTTTCCCATCCACTAGACTAGAGGATCATTGATGATATTCTTATCTCCAGATGCCAAAAACAAACAAACAAGTTTATTTCCAATCGAGTACACAGTACATAGACATTAGTACAATGGTTTTTCAAATTGTTAAGGTTAACATTCTAAGAGTAAGGGTGATGATGAAGCTCCATGCGACGAATATCCCGGGAGGTTGATGGGCGTGTCCATGGGCGGGGAAATGACTGCTTACCTGGTAAGCCTTACTGATAAGTGCGAGCTCACGCCACGAAGAAACAACGAGAAACAACTAGTGTTCGTGGCTGGGTTTCGAACCCACAGCCTTTCTGTATGAAGCAGAGACCTGATACACAACACAGGACGTAGACCACTCGACCACGGTGGCTACTCTACTCTCTACCCAAATTCTGTCGCTGAGGCCATTCATTTTTCACCTAATGCTTTGCTGTAGCTCTACTGTCTCAGTAACACAGAAAACAATGATATTTTGTGTACCCTCCTTGCTGACCCAAAAGAAAGTTAACTTTTTTAAATCATCACAAATTAACCACCCACGAACATGATATTGCAACATCTCTAGAACTATCTTGATGTTGTTATATTTTTCTTTAAGTTTTACAGAATGACCTACTGATACAGAGCCATATTTATTTCCATTGTGTAACAGAACACATTTCAAACTTCATTTGGAACTATCAATAAAGAGCCTCCAATCCCATGAATCATATGGTGGAAGTCCCATAAAATGAAATAGCCCTTATGCATCAGTACAATAGACAAGCTGGCCATTTCAACAGAAGTACTTACGCAGTTCTGCATCCCTGTTACGATAAAATGAAACACTTGTGCCGGGTTTCAACATTCGATTTTCTTGTAATCTTCAAGCCAACAGTTCAGCAAACTCTTTTGATCTCTAACCAAATCATTCAAAGCAACCTGAGTAAACAGAATTGATTTGTCACAATCTTCATCACATGGCTGAAAAATCTATGTAGTGTCTTCTTCATTACCAAAAGAAGATGAGCAGAAATCTGTGACATCGATTTTTGGAAGCTCAGTAAATATTCCTACAGGCGTGATAGAGAAACTATATGATCAGATTTGAATTCCGAACCCTCAAATTAGTTTACAATTGATCTTAAATTTCATACCAGAGAAATTGTTTTTGTTTACGAGTGTGATTCATAAAAACATTAATTTTTTGGCAGTGGTAAGATATCAAGCAAGAAGCGAAAGTATCTTGAGATCTACACAGAGCACGAATTCACTTTCATCACAAAGAGTTGTAGTGAATCGCATGGCTCCATTACAAACGAGTACCTCGACGAGGCCAGCTTTCATCGACCAATGAACAAACCGGACAAAAGAAGTGAATCCAGCGACGAGGCTAGGCCCCGTTACGACCAGAAGCATGACATTAACCAATGAGCAGTCACGTTCAGGCACCAGTGCCCATCCAACCACCCTGTATAACGAGGCTGCAACTCTCTGCTTCACACTCTCTACCAAGCACTTTCAAAATCATCTCCACGAGAACTTCTGTCACCTAAAGCAAGCACACAGTCAACAACAGAGCAGAGGAAACAGAAATCAGCCATCCTGTCTGCGGACAGATGGGGCTCAAACAACTCACGCACTAACAAGAAGTGTACGCACTACAATTCGGCACGTGCTCCAATTATATACGTCCCAGCGCACTACCGACAAGATGTCAGTACGCCAGTATTCGACGTCAAGACGTTCGCATCGAAGAAACGAAAAGCAACAACTAATTTAATATTCAAATGTCTAAATAAAAACTGGCAAACTCATCCTGCTTTTAACTGTCTTTTCTCCTATTGGGTTCCTCGACGGTCCTCTTCTCCCTCAGGCACTCACTCCGAGTGAGATAAAAGGTATTCAATCTCTGCTCGGAGATAAAGATATCTGATGGTTCGGACTGAAGAGTGATATTAGAGAGATCAATATAGAGTGAAGGAACTCAGAAGCCTCAGTGCTTCTTGTGCGGAAAAATTATGGTAAATGACAGCATGAAACCAACAAAACTTCAGGAACACCAGGAGAAACGTCACTCACAAAGTGTCCAATAAGGACTGGCTATTATGAAGCAGAAGAAGGAACGATTCCATACTTCTGGAACACTGCCCAAACATGGATTTGCTGGCACCAAGAAGCCCATGGTAAAAGCCTCATACAAAGTGGCATATATAATTGCCAAAGACAAGAAACCTCACACTATTGGAGAAACATTGATCAAACCATGTGTCCTGGAGATAGTGGAACAGGTGTGCGGTAAAGAACATCGGAAGGAGATTGAAAAAATACTTCTTTCAAATGATGTCATCCAATCAAACATCAGTGACATGTTCTTGAATATTCTTCAACAAACCATGGCAGAGATGAAGAACAGCCAACACCACAGTACAGTAAAGAGAAGTACGATCATATGGGGGGGTTGGCAATGACCACCCCAACAACGGTTTTCAGGCGGGAACGTAATCCATGACGTAATAATTGTGTCTTGGCGCTGATTGATAAATTTTTGACGATGCGGGGCTTCGGCTTCAAACGCCGAGATGACAGAAAAACTCACGGGCGCAGCGGGCCTCGAACGTACGACCTACCCATTACCGCAACTGTAGTTCCAATCCCTTACCCACTCGGCCACCGGAGCTATACCATCACGCGACGTTTAAACCATTTTAACACTAGCACAACGAAGTGGGCCTGGGAGGTTCAATGTCAAAATTAACAAGCCCGTCTAATATAGTATTTGTGAACCTCACTTAATAATAACATTTATGGAACAAGTACATATTACTTCTCTGTTACGTAGTTTGA
>VCRD01000359.1:231722-253399 GCA_006783055.1 Trinorchestia longiramus | reverse complement strand
TGTTACATTTCTTATGTACCAACTTTATTGGAAATATACGTTTTTGTTTTGTTGTTTTGTTTTCAATTAACACTTGTATATAACACAATTAATAAAATGCAAGAAACATACGTAATCGCAGTAAAGGGACTCTAATCTTCTGAATACATGAAATGGTGAAAGGTTCCCAATATTTCTCTTGAATGGCAAAATGAGGAGATAATGATACGCACAGAAAATTTAATACATGTTATTCTAAATATCACGGAATGGGAAATGTGAATCATCTACCACATTTTGGTATATGAACCGCACATGATGTCCTATTTAATAGTGCACTATTACAGATCAGTTCCATACTTGATTATTGAATAGTTAGGTATGCACACAGAACAATTTAGTCAAATCAATAGGCGTTCACATCAAATTACGAAATCTGCCCTGTCGCTAACCTCTATCACATTGACAATCACAATGTTAAAACTTGCCCTTACACTAAAGATTCGTTGCTGATGATGGGTTTCGATGTTTAACGCTCACAATTACAACACAGAAATAACGCTAATTGTTCACCTTTCATTCCTTACTGTAGCACAATTAATTCTTCATCCCTTTTATACACGGGGAAGTGCGCGTGTGAAATCTGCTGTTAATCGTCGGTGTGTTGACTAATTTAATTCTCCTTCAATCACTTCTACACGGACTCCACCCATACTCCTAAACCTATACCTATGCCCTCGATGTCGCTCTAGCTGCAAAAGCCAACATCACAGTCGAGGTCTAGTTCCCAAATCCCCCTCATTCCCTCGCGTTGCTGTCTTTATATGAGCACTTATGCATTTTTTTTCTTATTTCTTACACTTTTGGCTGTGGGGAGTTCCTCTCCCTGGCTCAGAAGGGTATGACGTCGTTGTGCTACGTAGCAGAATTTTATTTACACATCTGTGGCCAGACGGCAAGCGAGAGGCCTCTACCACATACCTACGTCGGGGTACTGACGCCTCGACATACCGTATTGTACATACACTTGGGACATCACTCTGAAATATGCAAACTTATGAGCGTATCATAACTACCATACACATGCCGTCCCGTGGAGAAAAGAAATTTGAGCTTGCAAAGTCAAAATTTTCCCGTAATATCGTAGATAACAAGGAAAAAATTCTTTTATTGCACTTCTTCTTCTTTCAATACTACTTGTTCCTTCCTTATTTAAGTAATGCTACGTTATACCCTTCTTTTATGCCCCTCACCCGTTCTAATCCTTGCATTCCACATTGTTCGTCGCATAATACACATTCGAAATATTTCCACATAGCGCAATTTATGAATAAGATGACATTGCTATCTTAACCTGGCAATAATACATGTATACACATCCTAACGCATTTCTGACCAACACATTTATGTATACTGAATACATTTACACAATTCATAATTACGCATTTGACTTCTATCCTCTCGATTTCGAAGCACATTGTAAATCACTTGGAACATTGGTATTGTAGTCTCACTGCAACGTATGGTCATTGTTAGAGCATAGTTAATTTTTTTTGCATACATTATTGGCACACAGATTATAATGTTTACCGTCAATATCGTAAGCAGACGGCTGTGATGTTTCAATTTGAGAAATTGTTAACATACATCGTTATTTTTCAACATTGTTTGGGTTCATCCCTTCTTTCATTGATAAATGTAGCATTCAATTAACAATGGTTAAATATTATAATGTTTCTTTTTAACATTGCTGGGATCTTGTCCATCTTTAACATTTTTTTTCAACATTGTTGGGAATTACTCCATCTTTTATTGACGACTGAGGCGTTCAATTAAAAATTAAAATGGTTGAATATTATAATATTTTCTTTTAACATTGCTGAGATATAATCCTTCTTTTATTGATACCTTGAGCGTTCAATTTGCAATGGTTAATATTTCATCGCCTTATGATCAGAGCTCTTGATCGGGAGTAATTAATTAATTACGTAACCTCGAATGCTTTACGAACAGTCAGAAAGAAAAGAGCACGTGCATTCCAAATGACCAATTTCGTTTCACGAGTCTAGAATTACAGTTACATACTTGATATCCTGGCTTTGCGAGAACTTTCGCCTTTCGACTTCGTAAGTTCTCGACCTAAGGGGCAATATTACATTTCTGACGATTTAATTCACAAGATTCTTTCTGCATACCTAAGGATAATTATGCTCTTCCACAATACACAGGAAAAAAATACACAGTGCATACAGTCAGTGTACAGCAATACGGATGAGGACTTCTGCAACAGGCTCAGTCAGCTCCCAACTGTATCTCTATGTATACATATAACACATAATAAGAAATTAATATTCGATGTCAGTTCGAAATGAGAAAATCTCTGCTTCAGACATATAATAATCCTTAGTTAGATATAATCATTCCTGACAGTTTATTTACATATTTCAGGTTAGCAACGGTAATAGTTACATATTTTATACATTAAGTAACAGCTTTTTAGCAGCAGAAATTTCATTATTTGGACGGTTGTCCTTCAATTATTTATTTTCCAACATAATGTGTATGCATCGACGTAAAGCATATGTATCAACATAAAGTGTTCGTATCGACAGCTACTTTAGAAGTGTGGGACTATAAGGTGCCGTCTGCCCAGCTGCGTAAACAAACCATTAGACGGTCAGCAAAGGCCCAAGAAATATGTTTAGCTTTACAAGATTCATAGGCACAACGGCGCGTTGTACACTTTGAGCGTGAAAGACTCAACGACAAAAATTAGAAATGAATAACAAAAAAAAGATAGGCCTGTTGTGTCAAGCGGCCATGAAGTGACAGAACAGAAGGGGGGACTTGGGAACTAGACCTCGACGGCGATGTAGGCTATTGCAGCTAGCGCGGCATCTAGGGCATAGGTATACGTTTAGGGATATGAGTGCAATGGGTGTAAAAGTGATTAAGGAGGAATGAAGATGATCATCACACCGACGAATAACAGTAGAATTTACACTCACATCTACCGTATATAAAAGGGAAGAATTAATTGCAGCAAGGAAGGGAAGGGGAAAAATTAGCGGGGTTACTGCGTTGTACTAATTGTGAGAGTTAAATATCGAAGCGTATCATCAGCAACGGATCTCCAGTGTAAGGGCAACTTTTAACATTATTATTGTCAACGTGATTGAGGTTAGCGACAGAGTAGATTTCGCAATTTGATGTGAACGCCATTGATTTACCTAAATTATTCTGTGTGCACACTTATTTACTCAGCTATCAAGTATGTGATTGATCTGTAATAGTGCACTATTTAATAGGACGTCATGTGTGGTTCCTATGCCAAAATGTTTAGATGGCTTTTTAGAATAACATGTATTAAATTTTCTGTGTGGATTATTTATCCCCTCTAATGTCATTGAAAAGAAGTACTGGGAACACCTTTACCATTAAATCTATTCAGAGGATTAGAGTCCCTCTAGTGCGATTACGTATGTTTGTTGCATTTAATTAGTTGTGTCATTTATAAGTATTAATTGAAATATAACGGAAGGACAGCATACAGAAAAACCATGCATTGAAACCAAGATTACATAATTTATGAGAGAGAAAAGTACTCACCAACAACCAATCGTTATGCAACATCTGAATGTATAATTAAAAGTAGGCACGAAAAGCATTTCCCTTTTTATATGCATTAAATCTGATCTTTAAGAACTAATAGATGGACATCAAGACTCTACATACGTATCACCACATAATTTAGAATGATCTTCGAGTCGATCCAAAAAAATATGATTAATATTACTAATATTATAGGGTTAATTTTTATACTAATTTCACACCATTTGTGACTAGTATTTTAAAGTGAAAAATTCAATCGTAGTTGTAACTTCAAATCGTAACTCTCGTCTATAGAAGACCATCGTCAACCACGAGCACAGTACAGTAAAGAATATTAGGAGCACATGACCACCCCTCCGACATACCAACGTCACGATTTTCAGACGGTGACGTTACGATCCCACTAGATGCTGATAAGTCATTTTTTTGGGAGACAGGACGCCAGATGCCGATGAATGACACAAAGGAAATACTGAAAGATAGACTCGAACATACGCCGCTAAGGTAATCCATCCCTAATACACTGGCCTTATATCACTCAGATACGAGAAGTATACTACATATAGGAAAACGTTCAAATCATTTTAACCCTAGTACGACGATGTGGGCCTGAAAGGTCCAGTGTCAAAATTAACAAGCTCGTCTAATATCGTATTCATGAATCTCACTAAACAATACCATTGATAGAACAAACATATATAACTTTTCTGTTACGTAGTTAAAAAGAAAAATAATTGAAAAGTGACAGAATTCAACTTGATGGATTGAAGCTCCTTTCTGCGTTACTCGATCCGGAAAATTAACCATTTCTCTGTAATGTGAAAATTATAAATTTTTTATTTCAATTTTTCGTATTCTCATAACGAATATCAAGACGAATGAAATTATTTTTTGTACCTTCTATTATGTATGAACTGAGTTCACTCAGAGCACCCCAGAGTATCTTATTTAATAGTATCATTGTGGGTATGAAAATGAAATCTCAATGGTAGAAGCGGAGCGACATGAAAATTAAAGAGAAAAATAAGATATTATTTTTAATTTTTGTGCTCATGTGCATTGTTTGTTTAATTCTATCGTTGTGCTTTATTACATCTCGTATTTCTTATCTAAATTACATGTATTTATGTATACAGTAGCAAATGCACCGACCAGCATTATACAATTGTTTCAAGATATTTCCCAATGTTGTTTATTGGTTTGAAATCATCATAAATTTGACAGAAGTGACCGTCCATCTGACTCGTGAGTTAATAGGGCAACTTGTGTGCCATGATTGGTTGACTTACGTGCACGTCACTGTGACGTCACAACCTTTCATGATGTTGCAGTCCCAACAATTTGCAATTACTCCTACTATTTTTTACTGCGCTTTGACCACGAACCTTAAGGCTAAAGCCTCGCCCACACTATCAATCTTTTCGTCGATTTTAGTGTTCATGTTTGACGAATCTTGTGTTCCGTCAATCATCAAGCACCATATTCGACCGTACAAGTTGGAAAACACGGACATGAACACGAACACAACACAACATTTGTCATGAAGTGCGAGTGGCGTAGAACGGATATTTTAGTGTTAATCGAGTGTTTAAAGGAAAACCTGTGCTTATGGCAAGTTGAATCAAAAGACTATGTACTAAAAAACAAAGTGCATATCATAACATCACTCCGGACCCAATTTAGAAGAGAATTAAGATTTAAAACAATTCAATGGAAAGTGGAGCAGGTAGTGATGATGAGTACGTATTAAAATTATAGTACTATTATGAATTAGGATTTTTTATCTGAAGGTGACTGCATGGTTACTGCACAGTTAACTCTATCCCTTCCAAGCAATAATTCACCTGCCTCTGCAGCTGTTCCTTCGGTGAGTACAAACACATTTTGTGTCCCACTGTTTTATTTATTTGTTAAACCATATAAATAATATTACTTTACGTGTATATTTACTAGTAACTAACTATTCCAATCTTTTCAATCCTGAGTCTGCTCCTAGCTATAGTTCTTCAACTATTAAGGAGTTACCAGAGATCTCCCTAAATTTTTTGCAGTCTAGGAAAGCATTACTAATTGTCTCTACGATATTTCATAAATGATAGTTTCCTCAAAAAGTGTCACCTAAGATCCAGATAGCAAAAGGTGGGAGAATTATTGGTAGAAATCTCCGGCAACACCTTGATGGCTAATTCACTATGTGTAGAAAGCTCTGATATAATGTTTACACGTATTCCCTATCTTCATTAACAAAATTGTCTACTAATTTTTTCCTTTCTACTGTTTCTGAGGTATTTTATATGATTTTGACAACTTTTAATGAAAAATATTTGTGACACTTTCCCATCAAATTTAAATTTCTGGTGACTCCAAATGAAAGCCTGGATGGTCCAGGAAAAATAGATGGAGTTATCTTAGAGACTACTTCAACACAATCTGTCTTTTCCTATTCCAGGTTAATTGTGATCTGCTTCATGTGGCTGGAAAAGAAAACATAGTGGTTCTTTTTGAACCAGACATAGAATGCGCCTTCGAAATCGTAACCAGCCCCTCAATGCCCGGTCCTGAATCCCCTGTCATCTGCAGAACTAAACATTGCTGAACATGGACTCTCTGTTTGCAGTTTTATATTTTATTTTTCATGTATATAGTTCAAGAGGTAGTAAATGATTCAACCATGTCAAAAAACAATTTTTATTTCATGATTCCATTCAAATATACAGTTCACGGAGAACTGAAGAGAAGGCTCAAAGGAAGTACATGACTACTTAGTAGCTCGTACTTTATACATTTCTTTGTTTGTTGTTGAACGATACCTTTTATTTATGAAATAGTCTATGTGTACATGTCTATTGATAGTTATTTGATAGAAGGAAATATTTTCATACATTTTTCTCATTATATTCATGTTGATTTTTAAAATAAATTTTCCAAGTTATTTAAGTTTACACTACAAATTCATAGAGAAAAATAATGGACAAAATAGATTGTATCTAATCTAATACTAAGAATGATTGTCGCGTTTTCATATATTTATTTATTTATATATTTATTTATTTATTTATATGTTTCGTATCACTTTCAAAAAAATTAGAGAGATCCAGAGCCTAATACACTCGAGTCCGTATCGTAGATACCGAGTTCGGCGGGGTTGTAAAGTTTGGTTGTGCTTGGGGGATTTTAAGCAACCAACTTTAACAAAACCTAATCTATCTACCCATGTGACCTTACTCAAGGTGAATAAAAGAACTCATGACAGGAACTCAGCTTGGTATTCAAGGAAGTTGGCACGAAAAATAGCTTGAGGATCTTCTTGGGATGATTGAGCCAGTACAGAGCTTCCAGATGATGGTTAGGCCAGTCCAGCTTCAGGGATGAATGGCCAGTCCAGAGCTATAGCGACCGTGGCTTGTAAGTGTACAACGAGTACAGTAGGTGCAGCAAGTGGGTATAGTGAGTGGCGTATACCAGCGATGGTAGTGATAGGTAGGTGGGCGAGTGAGTGGGTGGTAGACGGTCCCCCAAATTCTGCACGTAACGTGAAGTGATGAGTACATATACACGGATCATAACCCCATCATAAGTCCCATTGACAATTCTCAAAATATGCCAGGATAAAGTGCAGAAGGCAGTACTGGTTAACGATTGTTCAGCAACCAGTTCACCATTTAGTCAAGTTCTTGATTTCACATCCTTACAGTGAGGTAGGAGTTTATTAAATTGATTTTATAAGTTATTGATAAAAAGCAGGAATAATTAAATTATAGCATTGGCATAAGCCTTAAGGATTTGCATTGGGTTTTTTAGAGACCAATTTTAGCAACATAAAACAGGAAAATTGACATTAGATTAAAAAGGTTCATTCTTAGCCTTTCAATATTCATAAATCTGAATTAAGTAATGACCACAAAATAATTGAGTTTAGACCTTCAAAGAAGTAGCTTTTAGGTCTGTAATAATGTTAATACAGAGTTTTTCCACATATAAAAACACAATAATTCTTAAGGTGACAAAATTAGGGCTAAATGATATAAACTAAGTCCTAATTTTGCATCAACTAGTCAACAGAGTCTGGTTTTTTTAGTCAACAGAGTCTGGTTTTCTAGTCAACTGAGTCTGGTTTTAGTTTTAAATTCATTGTAACCATATCTGGGTTTCTAATCTCTGATGCATAAGAGTAAAAATATCTTGAGCACACATATCTAAAATAGAATATGATTTTATGAAAATCTTCTTCAAATGAGGTCTTTTGAGAATAGTAATTGAACACAATGGTTGAGAAAAACATTGAATCACTTATTACAGCACAGTTACTGATTTATCACAGTTGTCCTATAGAAACAATTCCTAAAAACTTGACTTGCTGAAATAACTCCCGGTGAAGAAACAAACACTTGAAAAATCTAATCACCAAAAAACACAGATACACTGGCAAGTTAAACACAAAAATTAAGACAAGTCTAAAAATACTTAAAACATAGTATGCTCACCTCCACTACGCACAAAACGGATTCAAGATAGCAACAAAGTCAGTGGCGTGGGATCAGGTATATATAGTAATGCGGACCGGAAACGAGGGTAGGATCCACGAATGTTGCCAGCCAGCGATTCCTTTGTTTTTTTTGGAACGCTCAGATCTAATTCTTTGATATAAATAAAATATATCCCTGGGTTGTCACTAACCTTGTCAAAGAGACTAAAAATAAGGCTAAAATTCTGTAATAATTATTACGACAATCTCTAGTGAGATTAATGAGATAAATGCTAACTTACATTTAATGAGATAAATGCTAACTTATGTTTTAACGTGCTATTACAGAGATATGAATGGTACATTGAGTGATACCGTTCATGCTACAGGGCATTGCCCTATGATTCGGGTACATTGTACCTGAATATTACACGAATTGCAGTCAAGTGCAGCAGTAGAAAACTAAGTGTCTTAGTTTTTACTAGGAATGTTGTCATTGAAGAAATACTCAATTAAAACGTTTGTCCTTTATAAATATATATAAAACTAAATATATTGGATTGCGTTCTTATATGTAATTTTATTTTTAAAATTTTCCAACAGTATCTGCCATCATTTTTGATGGCACGGGTATTATCACAAAATCTCTGCCGTCATTTTTAACGGCTGGGTATACTAGTCTATAATTGTTTTTATTACAATGACTTAACTTGTTCATTTTTTACCCTTGTAATCTAAATATATGCTGCATCTAGTGTGGAAGGCATAATTGACCTTGACAACCACATGAAGCTAATAAAAAATGTAAAATATTATTGGATGTTAATTAGGAATAACAAATCAAGAGTGTTTGAACCAAATGCAAAAAAAATAATACGATACATTATTAAATGTTGTCTTGCCATGGAACAGCTCATTCATTTACAAAATACAGAAGAAACTGGTCCCTAATGGCTCTACCATCCATACTTGGGTTTCTTGGTACCAGACCTGACAAATCTGATTGTTGCTGCCAAGCACCAGCTAGTACAACTCCAGAACCATGATCAAAATTTAGTTCGGCAAGGTCTTGTGGACACAAATGATGCAACATGTTGTACACTGCAAGGAAAGCCAGTACTACCTTCTCACTGCATTGCTCTTGAAAGTCCTGATATAATTTACAAAATCTCACGCTTTTAAAATGTTATTGTAACTGCGGTTGTCAGTGCGTTGAAGCCACTTTTTTATCCATTTGGTCCTTGCTTTCATAGCCTGAGCCTTCTCACATTTCTCTTTATCAATTGCAAGGGGGAATATCATTGTTGATACTACCAACTTTTTCTTCTTGATTAAATCGTCCATTATGAAAATTTCCAATTTTACAGTACTAAATACTTCATACAAATTATCTGTAAAATAACAATTATATTACCAATAAAAATTTGATGGGGAATAAAAATTGTATGGAGAATAAAAATTAAATGAACAATGAAAGTCTATGAAATCTTAAAAGTTAAATAAGAGATTTCATACACACATCAACATTTCTTGATTCATATATGAATATATCAACAATATCTCACATATTTTTTTCACATTTCAATGAGGATGTGTTTCCAAAATCAAGGGCAAAAAAGAAGATGTTATGCAAACTAGCAGATTTGATCATTCTTTCTGTGTTGAGATACTGCTCAATTAAACCCAAATTCTATCTCTAGGTTTCTGAAAAATTAAAATTAAATTTTATTTAAAAATCTTTAAATAAAATTTAAAGTAACAAAATTCCTTAAACTAATAGTATATCTTGTCAAAGTATCAGAAATATCTGTGTGTTCAAGAGACATGAAGTTTACAGAAGAAAGTATGTCTAGCTCACCAATTAAAATTCTATGTCCAAATATTATTAAACATTGTTCCCATTTATATCGATAATTATTGCACAAATATCACTTGGGATCAATTTCAATGACTGACTTTATCCGCTCGTTCAAACAGCTGACTCAAAAACTCCCGTTATTTCATCAAGCAAAACTATATAGTGTGGATGCTCTTCAAACTTGTCCCTACTCGTGTTCATCGATTTCAGTGTTCGTGATTGATGTAAAGATTGATAGTGTGGAGGGGCCTTACGTACCAGATAGTCCTTGAACTCGTCCTTTTAACTTACCCTGAATATTCCTCTGTGGGTGTAACCGTTCCTTTAGTTTCAAAGATTTCCTTGTGTGAAGCAGTTTTGAAACCCTATAGGTTGGACAGCTAGATCGTATTATAAATCTCATTTCGGTGCGGTCAGTTTTTCATTCAATTGATTTATATTCTCAAAAAAGTTGTGTTGTGATTCGCGTTACTCCAAGATATACAGGGTGGCCCATAACTAAGGTACTCTTTTAAAACTATTATAGCTATAAAACTACAAATGGTAAAGAGATTTGGTTAATTCAGAATGAATGAGGAGATTTCAACATTTTCTACCATCGTATCAAGTCTACCGACAATCACAACATATTGCCCAAAAAATTCTTAAAATCCAACCCCAAAATAAATCGCTACGCAATGGAACAACGTACAAAAATAGTGGAACTTTACTTCTGATGTAATTGTTCGGTTACTGCAGTTCAGAGGAATTACAGGAATATTGATGGTATTGAAAGAAGTCCTTCGAAGAACTACATAAAAAAACTGGGGTTGAAATTTAGAGAAACTCGGCCACTTTAGGCCACGGACCATACGAACTGGAGCTTCAATTCAGCTTGTTACGACGAGTGTTGCTGATCGGCCCAAAACATCAACTAGCAGACGTTCAATTCAACTGAGAACGTCCCGTACCTCACTGCAACGTATTTTGGTAATAAATCTAAAGTATCATCCATATAAAATTCAATTAACTCAAGAACTCCATTCTACAGACTACCAAAAGCGATTAGATTTTGCGAATAGATTTCTGCAGCTTGCAGAAAATGAAAACTTCATCAAGAATTTAATAATGACTGATGAGGCACATTTTCACCTCAATGGTACTGTTAATAAGCAAAATTGCAAATTCTGGGCTACAGAAAATCTAAAAGAAATTCATCAACGTCCTCTTCACTCAGCTAAAGTAACAGTATGGTGTGGCACCACGTCTTCGAGGATCATTGGACCACATTTTTTTTGAATATGCTAATGATGATGCAATTTGTGTTAATGGAAACCTGTATAGACAGATGATTCAAGAATATTTGAGACCTGAAATTGGAGATAATAACACAGAGATTACATTTTTCCAACAAGATAGAGCTACAGCGCACACAGCGGAAGAAACAATGCAAATGTTTTAAGTAATTTTTACAAACAGAATAATTTATCGTTTTGGTGATATACCGTGGCCCCCTCAATCTCCAGATCTAAGTGCTCCTGATTTCTTTCTCTGGGGATACTTAAAAGAAAATGTTTACATTGAAATACCTGATACTTTACAGCAATTACAACTATACATCATTCAAGAGATCCACAACATTTCACCAGAGACATTAAGGAAAGTTGAAAGAGCCTGCCATTGTTTGATTAATAATGGAGGTCATTTAAAAGATATTGTATTCCATAGTTAAACGTATTTTATTGTTTCATTTATAAATTTATATTAAACTTTGAAATTTCTTCTTTCATTCTGAATTAACCAAATCTCTTTACCATTTTTAGTTTCATGGCTATAATAATTTTAAAAAGGTACCTTACTTATGGGTCACCCTGTATAACTTGTAGCATTACCATCGCTGCTCATGCTCTGAGTGTTTTTAATTATGCGTATTAATTAATCCCGTTACAAATTAAATCGTATTTTATACAATAAATTTTTTGTATTTTTGTGAGTAGGTTTTTGTAATTTTAAGTGAGGTTTGTGTGAATTTTTATCTATAAAATTTCGCTGTATTCCTAAAAAATTATTCTTAGTCCTATGCCAAACTGTCTGCCCGGGACTTAAGCGTGTCCCGTAGGATAAATGATGAGGTCGTTGGAAGTTGGCTTTATTGAAAACGCCGTGATCTGAGAACAAATCACAAATTAAGTTTACAGAACTAATTATTTCATTTAAAATTAAATACTCTGACATAGTACTGGCGTCTGAAATGGCACACATGATTATCTTTTCAATGTGCATACACTAGAATGTAGCTCAAACACAATACTGGCCATTGAGGCTAACTGAAAACACTGGAAGCTACACTGAACTGGGATAGTGGTTTTTATCTCACAGTTGCAGCTCAAATAACAAGTTGCTGCCACTTGTACAAACAAATATAATTTCCTTTTGCAACAGTACCAGCATAAATATAATTCCTTTAGAAAGGAAAGCATTTAGATAACTGAAGGTGCAGGTATAAATAACTTGAGGTTTACCAACCTTGGTGTTAAAGAGAAATATCTTGTACATCACATTTAAATGCCTGAGTGTCTCTACTCAAAAGGGAATTGCCTTGCAAACTTCTTACTCAAAAATACAGTGCACTATTATGATTGAGACATCAAAGCACGAGTATTGCTTAGAAAACATAACTGCGGCAATTCAGCATCACAAAAGAAAAAAGAAATGGCTACCTGTATTCAACAACAGGTACTGTTTGTTGTGCACAAAATCATACACTTGAGCACCCTGAATTAAAACTATAAAAATTGTGTGAGGAACTTTCTTTCCAATGTTGGGTGGTGTGAAAACCTTTTATACCTACATTGAACACATTATAATGCTGCTGTAGATCAGAAATCATTTGTCTACATTAGACACTGTTAGACAGAAAAATCCTACACTTAGAGCACACTCAATAAAGAACACAAAATTGTCTAAGGAACTTTTCTTCCTGATGTAGAAAAATCATAGACTTAAAACACACTCAATAAAGAACACGAAGTTGTCTAAGGAACTTTTCTTCCTAATGTTGAGTGGTGTGAGAACCTTTTGCAACTACATTGAACACATAGTAATGCTGCTGTAGACCAGAAACATTTTCTACATTCTACACTGAATGTTACATTTCTTGTGAATGAGTACCAGTTAAATCAATGAATTGACTATGCATGTAGAATGCTTTTCGGTATCTTACTGTATGACCAGGACTCTATTAAGCAGGAAAGAATGGACATTTAATTCATCACAAACACACTGATGAGATAACTTCCCGGCTCACATGAAATACATCTATACTGACACTTGTCAGTATCACACATAGATTCTACAGCTATGCTTTTACTAGAAAGCTGGTGATTGAGCATGGACTAAACACATTTTATTTATCACAAACTTGGATAAGATAACTTCCTAGCTCGCATGAAATACATATACTGATACTTGTCAGTATCCCACATAGATTCCACAGCTATGACTGGCGACAGAATATTATGTTAAATGACTCTAGCACCTTGAGCATTCCTCAGTGTCACATATGGATATCACGGTTGGCCTCCTGTCTGCATAGGCTATGACTGCATTTTTACAGTTATGATAATACACAATTTGCATAATGCTGATATCGACGGACTTATAGGGTTAAGTATACTCACGATCACGTTTTACACTTTACACAATATCTTACATTTTTGATTTGGTGTGGACTTAACACTGTTTTTGAGAACGATATTGAATACGTGTTCCTTTGGTGGTTGGCGGGAAGGACCAAGCGACGCCTGGCGGCGCGCTGGGGCTAAAGCGTCTCGATATTGCCAGCCAGCGACTATCCCTCTGTCCCTTTTTCCTCTAATACAAATTCCAATTTATTTATATTTATTATATATCCTGACCTGTCAGGACACTGTCGCTACGGTTCTTTTTAACTTCACCCTTCAGCAGCCAATCCTGGCTTTTCAAAATACGTTACTCCGTACTTAGCTCCTGTGAAGACAATAACGTAAGTTTTTAGTACCTTAAAGGAAGTATTCTACAGTAAGTCTCTATTTAATTGTGTTTAGAACTTAGATATACTTTTATCAAACAAACTCACATATTTTTAGGATATTGAGAATGTACGATTGTTTTATTTCATTTGTGTTACTTCTGTAGGATGTGTGTATGTAAAAATGCCCTATGGTAGATCTTTGAAATGACTAAGTTTTTAGGACTTGTATTTTAGGACTTAATAGAGCAACTTATGGTCTTAACCAGCACTGAGAGTATTTTTTATCTAATCTTCTAATCTACCTAACCTTTCTGTTTGGAAACTCTCCTGTGATGTTGAGATTTTTCATGGCTCACCCATAGTGAGATGTCTATTGCATTTTGCTGTCATAAGCCCTGTCTACTTTTCTACAATATATTCATTTAAAATACTTTCCTTTTACTGTTCAATTATGACAGTAAATTTCTTTTATAACCTATTTTCTTAATTGTTCAATTCCTCTGTTACACTCCCCGAATTGAAATGGAATCAGCAGAATATGGTGTAGCTAGACGACCATAAATTAGAGTAATAGATTTAAATACACAATGAAAATTGTCTTCAATCACAAACTTACATCTGCATTGCTTTTTATACTTAGAAGTAGAGAAATTTTTATAAACTTTGATTTAGCCTAAAACAATATTGATTTCATCTCCTTTTAAAATAAGTATATCTTATCCTTAGTTCGTTTTGTATTACTTACCTGGAAGTATAGAATTTTTGTTTAAACATTCCCATCCATGTATTATTGATAAATCATCACTCTTGATATTATTGTAGCGTTTTTAGTACTGCAAGTATTTTGCCTCGGGTCATGTTTTTCAAAATCCTAAATTGTATTGATTAACCATAATATTCTGGTCTGCTGGGTATATCCTGCGCCAGATGATATAGCCGCTAGATAAGAATATCCATAATGTGCTATATCATCACTTGTTTGGTTTCTTTACTTTTAACCATGTCTTAGGATGTCCATTATATTTTTCTACAATGTTTAGGATGTATTTTATTCTTTCCCTAATTAGGATATTCTATTTGTTTTATATAAACTCTTGATCTTATTAGGTTGTTATATTGTGCCTGTCTCTTAGCAATATTGCAGGATTAAGAAAATTATTCTCGTGCTTGAATATTTAGGCCTTGCCCTACTTGAGCGACCTTAGCACGAGATATCTTAATGTCTGTTGAACAATTGTGCTCATAACTTTATAATTATTATATTAGCCAAATAAATATTTCCCTCTCTAGATTTAATTTATTCTAAATCAAACATTAAAAATCAAGTGACTTGCTCTGTAGATTGAACTAAATTAATTGAAACTCAATCATCTTGTCTAGATGATTTGCATGTTCACTGAATGCAATTTTTGTTCCGTTCCAGCCTTAAATCTAGACCTTTCTTATTAAAGAAGACTAGATCCTTTGCTTATTTGATGAGGAGTTGCATTTTATACCTTTATAAGGTTAAGTTCCAGTTCTCTTTAAATTTTTAGATAAATCTGCCTTACTGCTGTATATCATTCTGATTAACCTTGTCATTGCTTAGGTTTGCTACGGGTGATGCTTGTGCTTGTTTCTGTTCGTGAGGATGTAAAAATTTAGCCCAAACTTCTTTTCCAGACACTTGGCGATCCTGCTCTTAGTTCTCACTCTTGGACTTCACTCAAACTTCACTCAAATTCTCAATTTGGGTCATCACTCTTGATCATCACTCTTGGTTCTCAGTCTCAATCTCTTCTACTCGTGGACAACGGTTGTGTCTTCTCTCCACCTGCTGCCCTACGGGCCAATAAAGAAACAAAAGCCGAGTTCCGTGTTGTCATTGAATTCCCCAAATAGAGGTGCACAAATGACCCCATAACCTTACCTTCTAATAAATTGTTGCGTGTTGTGTTGCGTGCCGTAACACTTTCAAACCTAACTCTGGTAACACTCAGAAATATAACACCAGTGACCCTTTCAATCAAAACGTAACAAACTAATCCAATGTTAACATATTTTAAATAATAACTATTGCGTATATTGATTCTTTTGCTAAGTTTTCTATTCATTTTGAGTTACTTATTAGTCCTTATCAAGACAGGTTTCGGTTTTACAGATTTCAAGTTCTCCGTTTTAGTTCTCGATCTTCACCCCAACCTCTGCTTTGAGTTTCATGGTGTTCAATAATGAACCCGCAATCTACGAAAACGATCGTATCACTACCCTCGGAGAACTCCGCACAAAACTCTTACAACAGAAAAATTACTTGTTCGCTAAACTTGTTCTTTTAAACCGTAATTAATTTGGCAAAATTTTTGAGGCGTAATAATTCAGTCTCAGCGTTCCGGGATGCTCATTTATCTTGACAATATTTTGTTTATTCTAAGTTATTTATTCTGCTTCGTTCGGTCAGGCCTCAGATTTTCTTTCAAACCTCAATTTCTTTTTATCTGGATCCTGGTCCATGTACGGATACTAGCTTATATATGACACAATTTTCAACGAATACAGGCCTGTAGCATGACCTTCTGTCCCCTTAAATGTTATGAAATTACAAGTATTAAAATAGGCTTCATTTGTACAACTAAAAATAAGATTAAACTTCAAGTAATTTTTACTAATTCCTTAAAATTAAAAAAAACATGTATATTAAGTGCGCATTATTGTAATAATTTTTATATTCAGCAACTAGAACAGTGGTCCGTATCCATTGTGACCGTCAGGCTGCCACTTGAGCTTAGTGCTAGCATAGGTCACAAGAAGATACAATTTATTATCGATACTGGTGCCGCCATGTCTATCTTGCCTTATTCTGTAGATCTTTCACCCCTGTTACGACCATGTGTTCTTTCCCTTTCAACTGCTTCCAGTGCTCCTATGCGTTGCAATGGTGAGGTCGACGTAGCAATAGGGTTGCGAGAACTTAGACGTTCTTTCATTTGGTCTTTTGTAGTAGTTGACGTAGTTCAACCTACTTTGAGTATAGATTTTCTAAAAGCTCACTCACTGATAATTGACTCTAAAACGAACAACCTCATTGACGATTTGACCAATTGCCGTATTCCAGCAGAAATTTCATCCTCCTCCCTAGTAACTTACTCAGTAGATACCTCCAAAATGCATCCTCTCATTTGCCCAATTCTGACTAAATACCCTGTTCTAACAACACCTTCGTAATTAGCTTCATTGGCTGAGAACTCGGAGTCAGTGGTCGAACATCATATTGATACGGGAAGTCACTCGCCTGTGCATTTTAAACCTAGACCTCTTACTAGTACCAACTCAAGGCAGCAAAAACTAGATTTCGGTTCCTATTAAGTGCTGGTATCATCCAGCGATCTAGTTCTCCTTGGGTTTCACCCCTTCACCTCGTTCCTAAAAGGGAACCTGGAAAATGGTGCCCATGTGTTGACTACCGTTTATTGAATAGCTTTACTAGTAATAATAAGTATCCTATCCTGCACCTAAATCCCTTACCATGTCTCTACACAGTAAACGAATTTTCAACAAAATTGCCCTCGAACGCGCTTACTTGTAAATTCCTGTGACCGAAGCCGATATCCCTAAGACTGCCGTCACTACCCCATTCGGACTCTACGAGTACCACTACGAGTACCGCAGGTCCTACCTTCCAGCGTTTCATTGACTCTATTTTTGTTGATGCCAAAAACACTTTCATTTACCTCGGCGATATACTAATTGCATCAGAGTCAGAAGACGAACACATAGCTGATGTAACCAATTTTCTGTCTTTGCTCGCTGAGCATAACCTTCGTCTCTCATCAGACAAATGTGCCTTTCTACAGAGTTCCCTCCCTTTCCTCGGTTATGAGGTGAGCCCAAATGGTGTTAGACCCCTGCCGACAAAGTAACGGTTATCACCGAAAGTGCCCTCCTTCAAAATTCTCACAAACGCGGGCGATCCCTGGGTGTGCTCAATTTTTTCCGACCAATAATTCCTTCCTGCGCAAATATTGCCCTTGGATTGACAGAACCCTTGCGTAATCACCCTACAGCTAATCAGTTAGTTTGGACTGAAGCAGCTCAACTATCTTTTAGGAAACTAAAACAGGCTCTTGCCGACTGTCCGACTCTATCTTTTCCATCGTCTAAAGCCTCAGACTATCACATAGTCTCCGACAGCTCTAGTTATGCTGTCGGAGCTGCGCTTTACCACCTGATTAATACCAAACCAACACCTTTTTCTCAAAGAAACTATCAGACCTCCAAAAGCCGTACTCCACGTATGATAGAGAGTTGCTCGCAGCATACCTGTCGGTGCTGCATTTTAAGTCCCTAATTGACGATCATTCTATAACCCTTTTCACCGACCACAAACCAATGGTCTCAGCTTTTTATTCGAAAACGATTGCTAAATCTGACCGCCAACAGAGACACCTCTTTTTTCCCTCGAAATACATCACTGCGGTTGAGTACATTGAAGGTCACAATAATATTGCCGCCGATTGTCTCTCCCGTCTAGTATGTGCTACAACCGTGAATGTATTTGACCTGCACAAATTAGCGTCATTCCAAGCTGACGACGACGAGATGCCGTCTTACCAAGACAGGCTCACTCCTTGCGAAATCGTTCCAAATTTCAACTTGTGATGTGATACCTGCACATCATCTTCTAGACCATTGGTTCCCAACCTGGGGGTAAATTACCCCCTGGGGGTAATTCAGCAATTTTTCGGGGGTAATGGAGGGGTGACAGAACACTGTTAAGAATTCTGAAAATCAAGAAAGCATTGCGGTACCTTGTATTAGGATTAATGTTAACTTAGTCTTATTATTTTAAGTTGTAGAGTAAACCTAATATAAGTAACAAAGCTAAACCAAATAACAATAAATATAAAAAACTAATATATATCCAGTATTAGAAAAGAAGAAATATATAGCTGTGTGGTAATCGAAAAGTATTTTCACAAGTATGCTTCAAGACACGTCACTCAGGAACCCCGATGACTCATCGACAAGTCCAGTACGCGTCACTCACTGCCCGAGTCTGCTTATATTTCACACTGCCAGTTTCTCTGTGAGCATCAGCTGAGGTAGACATTAGCTGGTATGTATGTGTACTGCCCTTTGCAGTATATACTTAGAATTTACCCACTGTTACTGAGTTTGTGTTATTAATTTTGTATATAATGTATGCATGGTTCTTATGTTTTCAATGGTTTTGCTAGCATTAGCGGAGTATGCGAGGCTGCGTACGTTCACTGTAGTCTCGTGCTACAAGATACTCTTGTGCTGACAAGCATGATACATGCAGCTTGGCGAATGTATGCATGTGTGCTTGAATCAGTGAACTTGTGTTTGCTGCCATGCGAGAAATTATGTACCTCGGGTTTTGCAGTGTATTCACGGATATTGTGTTGAATAGGTGTTGCGTTGAGTTTTTCAGTAGTGGTGTACTGAGGTTTTGGTGTTGCGGATTTGGCTTGTGATATTCGAGTTCTGTATTGAAGTGTAATTTAGTGTTTTAGTGTAACTGTGTATTCGAGTGTGTGAGTGCAGAATTTATTTTTATTTTTAACACAGTTACATCATTCTTATGCTGAATAAGCTCTTCTAATGTTATCTAGAATTCCATGAAAAACTAAATAATAAGTTCTCAGTGTTCACACTTTTTATGCATTTTTTTCTTTTTCTGAAGATTGAACAATAAAATGTCCAAAAAGTGAACCTACTCTGACGCCTTTCTTCGCTATGGCTTTGTGAATTTACCATCCGGTGGAGACGATCGGCCACAATGTGTGATATGTCACAAAGTGTTGACAAATGAAAGCCTGAAGCCATCAAAACTATCAACTCACCTCCAGAAGGGCCATCCAAATCTTCAAAATAAGGATCAGGCTTATTTTCGGCGCCAGGCTGTAGCACTGAAGAATATCCAGTTCGGTTCATCTGGAATTCAAGCCCAAAAGCTTCAAGCTGCAGTGGAAGCATCCTACTTTGTTGCATATAAAGTTGCCGAACAACAGAAATGCCACACCATTGCAGAGAATCTGATTATGCCGTGTGAATACGAGATGGTAAGCAAGGTATGTGGGGAGGATCAAGCGAAGAAACTGAGTGTCATATCTCTATCAAACAACACCATCCACAGACGAATCGATGACATGGCATCAAATATCGTGTCCCAAGTTATAACAGGGATCAAAGAAAGCTCATATAGCAAATTCTCCTTGCAATTTGATGAATCGTGTGACGGAGCCAGTTGTGCTGTTCTCCTTAGGTTCGTCCGTTACATCCACCAGGACAGGATCAAAGAAGAGTTCCTATTTTGCGAGAATCTGCTGACAACCACGAAGGGAGAAGATGTCTTCAATATCATCAACAGTTTCTTTACCAAGAATGGATTGGATTGTAACAGCGTTCAACAGGTAGGGAGCGATGTTTATATAAAGTCTAAATTAGTATAAATACAATGAATTACATGGCATATATGTAGTCATTTACAGTTTTATTTATTGTACAAGTAACCGTAGTGTAGCTAATATTTTGTGCATGATTAACACAAAAAACATCGTGCGTCGTACTGAAAAACTAAAGTACCAAAATAATTAAATTAATACCATATAATTATAACGCAAAAGATAAGTAACAATGACTAACTGACGCAATCTATAATATATTTTTTTTCTTTTTAATCCAGGTCTCCGTCGATGGAGCACCAGCGATGATGGGTGGTCATCGTGGATTACGGGGCTTCATACAAGCTGTCAATCCAGAAATTTCTGTAGATCATTGCATCATTCATCGGTACTCTCTTGGATCGAAAAGCCTGCCTGGTAATCTAAAGTTAGTGTTTGAAGATGTGTTGAAAATCGTCAACTTCATCAAGTCTAGGGATGTGAATTCGCGCATATTCAAGGAGCTGTGCAAGGAAATGGGAGAAAAGTATGAAGTTCTGCTCTACCGCACCGATGTTCGCTGGTTGTCACGAGGCAAGGTTATATGTACATCGTGTCATTGAGCCCCGAAAGGCTATTCAAGAATTCCTGGAACAAAAAGGATCTCCTTTTGCTACCAAGTTCACTGATAAGGAGTGGCTTGCTCGACTTTGTTACTTGGCTGACATATTTGTGGAGCTGAACAGTGGTAATCTGCAACTCCAGGGCCGAAACACGACCGTCATTGATGCCCATCACACTGTGGCTGCATTTCTGGGGAAACTGAGACTCTGGATACGGCGCTTGGAGAAAGGAGTGATCGCCCAGTTCCCCACCCTAGACCAGTTTATTGAGGAGAATAGTCATGATACTGGATCTCTTCTACAGACCATCAACAAAGAGATGAGCGACCAGGGGCTTGAAACAAGCATGCATCACTACTTTCCAGAGAGTGACCAAGAGACAGCCAATCTTCAGTGGATCATTCATCCCTTGTCTGTACCTGATGAGGCCATTCATGATGATGATTTCCCTGCAAAGGAGGAGTGGATCACAATGCGAGCCAATGAAGCCTTGAAAATCGAATTGCAAAACCAAAATGCAGATTCTTTTTGGATTTCACGACTAGCCGATTCGCCAACTCTGTCCAAGAGAGCCTTGAAGTTGTTGGTATCATTCTCAACAACGTATCTGTGCGAGAAGGGGTTCTCAACTGTGCTGGGCATGAAAACAAAAAAGAGGACTCGTTTGAATGTTGCAAACGATGCCAGGCTGGCACTTTCAACCACGAAGCCAAGAATTCCTCAACTAGCTTCAAATATGCAACTCCAACCATCTCACTGATGCTCC
>VCRD01000359.1:181601-226223 GCA_006783055.1 Trinorchestia longiramus | reverse complement strand
GGATGCTCCACCATGACCGCCTTCCCATGTTGAGTCCATCTCCACCTGACATGGATACTCCAACATGACGGCCCTCCCATGTTGAGTCCATCTCCACCTGACATGGATACTCCACCATGACCGCCTTCCCATGTTGAGTCCATCTCCACCTGACATGGATACTCCATGATTACCCTACATATTGAGTTTATCCTGGGTGATGCTTAAAAAATCTAGTAATTTCGATCATAGATAACGATACACAGGTCAAATTCTTTTCAACTCGGTGCTGCAACATTTAAATGCGTTTATCATGGACAATGCTATTATGTCAATTCCTTTCGTTCTTGGCGGGGGAAAATTTTGTTACTTCTATAATTGAGGACGGTGTTTAAGTTATATTATTTCATTCGTGTTGCTGCATCACATTACTGGCTAAAATAAATGGTCTTTTACCGTAGCATTGAAAATCCTCATGTTTATCCATGCTTCTGCATAATATTCTCAAATTTCTTACCCAAGTTGAACCGATAAATCATTATTGCTATTGCAAATAACGTCGATGTTTGTATTGAATTGTTGTTCCAATTTAAATGTCGATGCTTTCTTTAAAGGTTTTAGAGCCAAATTTGGATTAGATTTTAAAGCTGATGTAGGAAAGCGATGAATCATTATTGAAAAAGCGAGTGCTTCTATTTTTCTGTTATCTTTTATTCGCGCTAAATCAGACACTTGTCCTAGAAACGCGATTCAGAAAATTCTAGCTTATTGAATTCAAAAAATAGACACGCGTGTGCCTTCCCTCACGTAAGCTACCTCCTGGACTCAAAGCAATAAAGTTTTTCGACACGTCTTCTAAAATAATGTTTATGAACTCAACGCAAATCCAAGATGAAACGTCGGTTAGTTTCTGCGCTTTACAAACAACATAGCCGAAAAAAATGAGTAAGAATTCTAAGCTCTGGTGGTACATATCGGTCAAAACATTAGTAATATTTTCAGAATAGATTCGCAAGACTTTGCACAAGTAAAATTCGTAGTTGAAAAATTTATGGGTGCATTGCAAGTAACTAAGCGCTCAAGATTCTTCTACAAATGTGTTTTTATTTCTTAAGCATAACCAGGTTTCCTAGCTGTAGCATCAACATATACATGCTCACAGGGCGGCTTCAATGGTTAGAAAAAATAAGGGAAATTAATTTTATCATTGTTTCTTGTACTTTTTGAAGCACAAATGTAACGTTGAGAGTATGATGCACAAATTTAATTGATAGCTTTTTCCCCTCAGCATATACTGCTTCCGACCAGCGTCAAAATTTGTATGAGGGCAAGATGCATCATGTAGACAAAGTTCACTATGAATGCAATGTTTGACAATCGCATTGTAAAATCTGTCAAAAAATATCCGTGAAAGTTTTAAAGCACTAAATCGTTTTTTGCATCAATGTGCATTTTAGGATTATTTTTTCCTGTGGATGAAAAATTTACATCCACCTGCTTGGGCTCGTTGCTGTGCGCTTGAGAGAGATCAGGACATGAACGTGAGTGCCAGGTGACGTTTTTCTAACAAGCTTAAGAGCTGTTAGAAAAAGCTATTTAAAAATATATTCAAAAGAAACGTCACTCCGATGTCAACCACACGCAAGCCGTGTTACTCGCTACGTTTCGTTTTAAGACAAGGTCCACTTATGGATGAAAATTTAATAAAGTGTTGCGGCTCATGTTGCCAGAGCTTATGAAAACATTTTATTAGTTTTTTATATATTTTTCGAGGCGACTTGCATGGTAAAGCTGGAACTGTCGCCCTTGTAACCTTGACCCACGGGTCGAAAAGTTTGTTTGAGTTTTGGACCTTTGTGGTGAGAGTGTCTGAGTGTGGGAATATTATGAGGCTCCTGTTGCTATGTTATCTGTTGAGAAAATGTTTTAAATACTGTTGAATAAAAACATAGCAAATAAATATTGGGATTCAAAAAATTAATTCAACACCTTTATTGATTATTAGCCAATTGTAGCAGGTGAAGTTTATTTTTAGTGTATGGCAAAAAAGGTGACGAATAGCATTTGATGGTTTGCTTATGAGTTCATATTTTACACGGATGCTTAATACTCACAAGGCAAAAGGATAACTACTTTCAATTCTTCTTTTCACAGTGGCAAGAATAGAATAAAAACTACAAAGAAACTACAAATAGAACAGTGTAGAAACTAACTACAAAGAATAGATCATAACAGTTAGTTGGCGAATGGTTAAATTTTTCAGGTGAATCCGAGCGTTTTGGTTGATGCAAGCATCGTTGTGACCTCAGAAGCGTCCCTGTATAACGACCTACACTCGAGCGCTACACCGACCTTGCTAGAGACCCCAGCTACACCTAAACTCACCGTCCATCATAGGATGTCCTAGCCGCGGCTTTTGATGGGCGTTAGGCCGCTTCCTTATGGTCGTAGACGCCAGAATTGATGAGTGCTGGGAGGACATCCTTTGCAGCGTGCCGTGTGGGACAATTCTGGGAACGTGGGAAGAAGAAGTGTGTGTGTTAGGAGGGGAGCTGGAGAGGGAAAATGAAACAGAATTAGAAAGGAAGGGAGAGGGGAAAATGAGACAAGATGAGACGGAGATGTAGAGGAGTAAATGAGTATACTGTGTGATAAGTCGGAACAAAGTTTATTTATTTATCCTCTTATCAAAAATTTTTGCAACAACTCTTCCTGTTGTCTTCTGTGCTCAACCATCTCTTCTGGAAAAAGATAGAGATTTTTTAAAACTTGGAGCAGATCTTTGATGTGACGCTATCTAAGACGTAGCATATTTTTTATGTGGCTCTTGCCAAGATGTGACATCTGCTCGTAGGATCTAGCTGAGATGTAATGGCGAGTTGCTGTGCTTGACCGAGGCATGTGGCCAAATTTGAATTTCAGCCATTTTCAGAAAGGGCATTCGTTCACCAGCGCAGTTCAAAACTTAAATTCGCTTTGAGATCGCTGCTGGACCTGCATCAGCTGTGTGGGATTGGTAATAGCTGTGTGTCACACATGAGTAGCTCATTTACATTGACTTCACTTCACTAATGACATCACCTTCAAGTGGCCACGAATAACATCACTTTTAAATGACTACCACTACTAAAGACGTTCCCTTAAACTACGTCTATTTTCTAATGGCTTCCATTACACGTGATGTCACTCTTTCAATGGATTTCCATCACTAACAAGGCCACTCTTCCAATGACATCCATCACTAATAGCTTTGGCTGCATTCAGGCGGTCATATGCAAGGCGTTCTCGTTGTCCATCATTCCAGTTTCCGAACTAAGTCTCTACCTCCACCACCGCAACCCCAGTCTTCCCTCCCCTGCAGCTCTGCAGTGAGTCCAAAGCAAATTTATGCATGAGCCAAAACAGACTTGCTGTCCTGGTCCTCCCTTTACAAACACACACAAAACCTCCCCAGGCTGCGGCCGTCCACACACACTCGGCGAGCAGCTTTGCTGTGAGCGGTTGCAGCACGCTGCTCTCCAGTTCATGGACAGGCAAAGTTTGTTCAGGGGCACAAGTACATTGTCACTCAAGCGTGAAGTTTGTGTCATGAAGCCTACTGTTGTCTAGCAGTAGGTGTGGAATTCCACAGAGAACGCTATAATATCGTACAGGTTTTGCAAGAGCTGACTAGCAGTATGTAAGCAGTATGTTTTCAAACACCCACATTGGGGATGGAAAAGTTCAACCAATAGATGTACGTGGACATATACGAGAATGTTAATGGTATTTTTAACAGAGTAGTGTAGGTTTGTGCAGTATTGACTCTATGGACTTACATCTGGGTAGGAAAGATGTTTTAATTGTTTCTGTGATTTTGATGGTAGTAGTTACGTGTACACTGCCTACACGAGTGACACCTGTGGTTCCAATGTACATTTACATACGACGGAGAAAAACAGGATACGTAAATAATTATCTCTAATGCAGGTTATCTATCTTTAATGCAGATAGTCAGTCGGTTTTCAAACAAACTCCGTTTTTAAAACCTGTACTTGTATTATTTTTAACACATTTTCTTGTGTTTATTCAGGGTAGCCCATAAGTAAGGTACCTTTTTAAAACTATTATAGCTACAAAACTACAAATGGTAAAGAGATTTGGTTCAGTCAGAATGAATGAGGAAATTTCAAAGTTTTCTACCAGCGTATCAAGTCTACCGACAATCACAACATATTACCCCAAAAATCATAAAATCCACCCCTCAAAATGAATCGCTACGCAATGGAACAACGAGCAAAAATAGGAGAACTTTACTTCCGATGTAATAGTTCGCTTACTGCAGTTCAAAGGAATTACAGGAATATTGATGGTATTGAAAGAAGTCTTTCGTAGAAGAGTATAAAAAACTGGTGTTGAAATTTCGGGAAACTGGAACAACAGCAGACAGACAACGTTGTGGCAGGCCACGGACCATACAAACTGGTGCTTCAATTCAGCTTGTTGCAACGAGTGTTGCTCATCGGCCCAAAACGTCAATTAGGAGACGTTCAATTCAACTGAGAATGTCACGTGCCTCACTGCAACGTATTTTGGTAAAAGATCTAAAGTATCATCCATATAAAATTCAATTCACTCAAGAACTCTATCCTACGGACTACCAAAAGCGATTAGATTTTGCGAATAGATTTCTGCATCTTCCAGGAAATGAAAACTTTGTAAAGAATTTAATAATGACTGATGAGGCACATTTTCACTTTCATGGTTGGTTAATACACAAAATTGCAGATTCTGGGCTCCAGAAAATCCAAACGAAATTCATGAACGTCCCCTTCACTCAGCTAAAGTAACAGTATGGTGTGACATCACGTCTTCGAGGATCATTGGACCATATTTTTTTGAAGATGCTTAGGGTGATGCAATTTGTGTTAATGTAAACCTATACAGACAGATGATTCAAGAACATTTGATTCATAAAATTGGAGATAACAACACAGAGATTACTTTTTTCCAACAAGATGGAGCTACAGCGCACAGCGAAAGAAACAATTCAAATGTTAAAAACAATTTTCCAAACAGAATAATTTCTCGTTTTGGTGATATACTGTGGCTGCCTCAATCTTCAGATCTAAGTGCTCCTGATTTCTTTCTCCGGGGATACTTAAAAGATAATGTTCACATTGAAATACCTAATACTTTACAGCAATTGAAACTAAACATCATTCAAGAGATCAACAACATTTCATCAAAGACATTAAGGAAGGCAATAAACAACACTGTTGAAAGAGCACGCCATTGTTTGATTAATAATGGAGGTCATTTAAAAGATAGTGTATTCCATAGTTAGACGTATTTTATTGTTTCATTGATAAATTTATATTAAATTTTGAAATTTCTTCTTTCATTCTGAATTACCCAAATCTCTCTACTATTTTTAGTTTTATAGCTATAATAATCTTAAAAAGGTACCTCACTTATGGGCCACCCTGTATATACTTTTTTCGTTGCTTCATCTTCTCAGTGTCCTCGGAACGGACTGGTTTCTACAGCAAGTTTGGTGAGCACAGGACAGACTAGTTCTATTGACGGTTTAGCGTGAATTGTTTTTGTACATAATACATAACATACGGTCGATTTACAGCTTCTTATGAAGATATTCCAGCAGTTCAACAAAACGGGCCATAAAATGTTATTGTTCATTACAAAAGAAAGCAAAACTGCCTTACTTAACGCAGGTGATGACAAGATGTTTTGCGTTAAGCTTCGAAAACAGCATGAAAATTTTTCTGAATTGATAAATACATTACCAAGCAAAATGTCTGGTGTACCATCAAAGAACTGGGTAAAAATACAAAAATGAAACTAAATTTTGTAAATATTTTTTCGATTTACTTGCACATAGAATAGCTCAAGAGAAGCTAATTCATTTATAGTTTTTATTCAATGGAACAGAAACAGTGGATCACCAGAAGTGAATTTTGCTCGTGCAGAAACTTGTTTTAGTTTTTTAGGTCACTGTGCGATGCAAGGATGTGCAGTGTACACACAATGCAGGGATGTGCAGTGTACACAATGCAGGGATGTGCAATGTACACACAATGCAGGGATGTGCAATGTACACACAATTTGAGGAAGTACATTGGTTCTGTCTTCCCTCCTCAAGATCCAGTCTATGCAATGTACAATTAATTAACAAAAGCAACATTTTATAGATAATTTTACTGCTCGTTCTGCAGAACAGCGGACATATATGTATAACCAATCTGAAAATTTTTAAGAATGTACGTATTTTGTCGAAGCGTTCTTCTATTTCTTGACAATATGAACATAACTTGAGATATCTCTCAGTGCTTCAAATAAGTTGGAATGAAATTCTAAAAAGCCCAAAATAAAAATACTCTTTTCAGAATTAAGGATGAGAGTATTAGTTTGTAATTTAACTGAGGCAATCTCCACTGACGGGAATCTTGACGTGCGTTCATAGAAAGCCCCACAGGCGTTCTACAGAAGTCATTATCTTAAGCCTACTAGAATTAACGGTTATGCTAAAGCCTTCATTTAAATCTCTGTCTTAAGTACGTGGATAAAACTAGCATAAAGTTTAGCGTCTTGTTTACTTGAAAGCCATTTTATGTCTTTTTTGAAGCAACGATGCTCTGGCCCCCAGCTCAGCAAACGCTGTTTGAGAGGCAACTTGAAGGCATTTTCTTGTAATCTGGGCCCAGTTTGTTGTAATCTCACCACTGCTGAGCGCCGCTTCCTGTAGCCGCTTTGAAAATCTTCCCCGCAGCTCCGGTGATCTTCCGTGGCCGACCATCGCCTCCGATAAAACGGCTGAGATTTTTGTTAACTTAGGGGAGATCTTCAGTGTGGCTGTAAAAAATGCTTTACGATCGTTGATTTAGAAATGTTAATCATTTTTCTCGAGTTCGCATACGGTACGCGCAAAATCGGAAAAATTAAATTTGGGAAAAAGAGAGTTGATCCCTCACATTTCGTTGATTTGCACAAAGCCCTCAACAGAAGAGGCTCCAGTGAGTGCCTGCACGAAGAATGCCTTGCATAGAAAATTTTCTAATACTTTTTCCTCTCGTATAACTCTGAATCTTAGACAGTTTGAAAATTTTTTCTCACGTTTTGTGTAGCACTGTTGTACATATGGGCAAGTTTATGAGAAAATGATGATGTAAAAATCATGAACATGTCATTTTCTACGAACCAATGAACCATGAATTTTATTACTACAAAATACAGTTGCTTCACATATGTAAAAAGATTATTTTATGTCAGAAGTAAAAAGGAAGTTAGAAGTTCAACAGCATAAAAGGTGTAAGTTTTCAATTTACGATTTGTGTTGATAAGAAATAAAGTTAAATATATCCTTGATCTTTTCAGTAATTGGGTTTGTCCTAGCATAAGTATGGCTGAAAGTCACAAATAAGAAGAATTAATTCTGACCGCGTCACGAGTTCATGCTCTCGTGTCAGTGCTATGTAAACATTCAAAGACACACATGCTGTTGTCGTTTGTGAACATTGGTGACACTTATTGTGACACATGTATTGTGACACTTAGTTGTTGTGACACTTAGGTATTGTGACACATAATTGTTGTGACACTTATGTATTGTGACACTTAGTTATTGTGACAGTTGTAACACTTGGGGATTGCGACACTTAGTTGTTGTAACACTTGGGTATTGTGACACTTAGTTATTGTGACAGTTGTTGTAACACTTAGGTATTGTGACAGTTGTTGTAACACTTAGGTATTATGACGGTTGTTGTAACACAGGTATTGTGACACTTAGTTGTTTGTAACACTTACGTGTTGTGACACTTAGTTAGGGTGACAGTTATTATGACACTCAGTTATTGGGACACTTAGATATTGTGACAGTTATAGTGAAATTTATTGTGACAGTTATTGGGAAACTTAGTTATTATGACACTTAGTTATTATGAATTTAATCATTGCCAAACAGGTCATTTTCAAAAGTTGCTCAGAATATTGTGTTGTAAAAAAGTGTCGTTTAATTATCAAACTTCTATTTGCAAATATGGCGTTAAAAAAGAACTGATAGGTCATCATTGTTCTTATTGTTCCGAGTTACCAATGTCAGAAATTTTCATGATTATTTTAATTATTTCTCGGTGGAAAACACGAGTACCGAAGCAGGATGCCGACTAGTTTAAAAATTTTTGAAATGGAGTTCAGTTATATGAGGGAAAAATAATTTGAATTAAAATTCTTAGAGGGTGCACGTCTAGCTCTAAAACTAATTCCCATTGGAAAAAACATGGAATACTTCTATATTGCGGCCACTATAGACTTTACTATTTACCTAAACTTGTAAAATTTGGTGGTCAACTGAAAAATACTCCTGTTATTTGTTCAATATTTTTGCCGAATTTTAATTTTTTCGTCGGCATTTATGCTCCCAGCAAAGACAGCGAAGACTCTTCCACTCGTTGCATTATGCAATGTTTGCTCTCTGAAGAAAATTGCACTGAAATTTTCTTTGGAGTTATGTCGTTGCCAAGGTAAGAATCACAAGACAGTTGAAACATATTCATTGTTAGAAGGACGCTGTTGAATACCACCAAGGAAGGCAACACGTGGATGAACAGTAGTTTGATGGAAAGTATCAAACTGAACTATTACTATTCTGAACTATTAATATTTTGTTTAACAGTGGAGTGAATGGATTAATAGAATTGACGAAAATAGAGCAAAGACTATTGGAATGAATGAAAGAAAATCACTAGATAATGGAATACATAAAAACACAAAATGGATTGCTGGGCTGGATATACTCGGAAGCTAAATAAATAGAAAAATAAATAGATGGAATGGACATATCCAAGGAATCAATTGGTCGAAGAAAAAATTAGTGGAATGACACATATAAATGGCACACAGAACTGACACATGGAACAGATTGATGTGACGTATGGAAATGACAGTTATGAACATAGACGGAACCGTAAAAGGGAACCATAAAGGGGTAAAATTGTTATTAAGTTTTACATGTGGAACATGTATTTTTGATATAATTTGCTTCTACATTTTATATATGAGAAGAGCATGTGGCCGGTGAAAAGACGCTGATATTTGTTACTGAAAATATTAATGAGAAATTTGGTTTACACTGAATCACGAATTAAAATTACGATTCATTCATTAAAATTACGTCAACAAAATTAAACTAAATATACACTGTGTACATCCAGGGGGGACAAAATAACTTCTTTTTTACCTTTCAAAAAGTTATGAAACTAAGGAATTATGTTGCCGCACCCTGTATAATCTCTACTCATTTTACTGGTGACCTCCACGTTACTCAATTGAAGTACCAACTCCTGAAATAACTAACAAAAGTTTAACTTGCTTGGACCACCATACTGCAGCACTTGTTCACTGGAAATTTGCGTTTGTGAAAGCCATGGTCATAATTCACTACGGCTACTTCAATAGTTGAGAACTAGCTTACCGGTTTGTCATTGAGTGAACGGGTTTTGCATAGCATTCGAGTTTTTCTTGTGCCTGGCTGTGTGTCGATAAGTCAGAAAAACACGAGTGTGGAAGTGCCGCATGATTGCATATGTGCCGCATGGTTGTATATCAGAGCAGTGTCAAAGTTAGTGTGTACTTGTATGTGCAGTCAGTATACAGTACACTGTAACGCGTCAATATTTAGTGGAGAAAAAGTGTTGGTGTAAGTTCTGTGAGTTACATAACCAGAGTAGCTGAATTAGAGAGGCTCGATTAGCAGTAACAATGGCCGTATGCTTGCCTCAGCCTTTCACTGACACGCGATGCAACAAAGATGAACACTTAAAGGCACTCGGATTCACTTCTACAGTCTACTCATATAACACCCCTTTTGAAGCTTCCAACTCATATGAAAGCACTTCTATTCACTGTTAAGCTTTCTGCAGAAAGACGCTTCTAAACACAAATAAAGGCAGTGCCATTAATAAAAGACACTCCCATTCATTCTTAATACAAATAAAGGCACTGTTATTCACTCTTGAACTCACGTAAAGACACTGCTATTCACTATTGTGCAACAGCAACGATGAACACTTCTATTGACTGCAACTCGAGTTTCATCGAAAAAATGTACGGAGGCGTAAATTGCTTTCACTGCTGCATGAGACACGAGTGGGAAAATGACCTCCATATTCCATGCAGCAAGTATGATTGACTAGCAGTCTAATATTATTCAATAGAAAGGGTCCTGGAATATTTGTGATAGATATTCTACTTCATCGTTACGTAAAATACAAGAAATAATTTAGCGATATTTTTCTTCATTCTTGTTAAAGCTTCTTGAAGAAAATTGGCGAATTCTTTCTAATAAAAAAATTGTACCGTTTGAAAGCACAGGGAAAATTCTAAATGTCCGAGATAGAAGAAATGTCATTTTAGATCTTGGTTTTGTCTTAGAACAAAGTCCTGGACTATGTTGATGGTGATGTATCGATTATGATGATGAAAATACCTTTTTATACACTTACGGTGAATAGAAACGCTTCATATATTTAAGAGTATGATTTTCACTGAGGACAGCGTTTCCTTACATCTTGTGTGGGCATGGAAAATAATTAATTTTAATAGCAGAAGCATTGCGAGTGGAAGTAAGATGTGCTTCTTAGAGTCCAGTGAATAGCATTTTTAGCATTTATGTAAAAGAAACTGACAATATATATGATCGAAAATCAAGCCTAATATAATTTTTTCCTCAGAAAAAATCCCATGCCATATTTCCTTCTGGGAGTTTCAATAAAAAAAATTACCTCTTCATGTTTGCGTCATTGTTACTCGAAGATGAACACATGAATATGCTACCAGAGATCTGCTTTATAACTGGCGTATAAATTACCTTTTTAAGAACTAGTGGAGTCTGAACAGAATAACTGAAAACCAGGTAAATGCGAAACCAGGTAGCGAATTTCCAAGAACTAGGGAAATCTTGGGTGAACATCTGAGACCTTGTGACGTATTGGGCGGGCATATGAGAACTAGTGACATCTTAGGTGAATATCTGATAACTAGTGATATCTTGGGGTGAACATCTGAGAACTAGCAACGTCTTGGGTGAACATCTGAGAACTAGTGACGTCTTGGGTGAACATCTGAGAACTAGTGACGTCTTGGGTGAACATCTGAGAACTGGGGAAACCTTGGGTGGATATTTGAGAACTTGTAACGTGGTGGATTGCCTAAAACCTGTGGTATGTGTGGAGGGCAGTGCAGAATTACTGAAATTTTGAGTGGATTCAGGAGAAGTAGTGAAAAAAGAAGTGGATATTTGATCACCAATAAAGCCTTCTCCGAAAATTTAAAAACTATTACAGTAAATTTCTTTCAGTTTTCTGATCATCATCACGCCGGTATATATGTTTTCCGTTTATATCATTCAATTTATTTAAATATTGTGTGAAAGTGAAAGTATTTGTGCAGCTGCTCTCATAAAGTATTAGCTATTTTCAGTTCTGCATGATTGTTAGAATAAAAACAAACGGATAATTTCATCGTCCTTTCCCACTGACTGTACTCTCAAAACAAGAGTTGTACCTCGAGCACTTCCGTATGCCCCATTACCCTCTAAAATATGAGTATCTTGGGCTTATTCCTCCATTACACTAGCTTATTTTCTGGCAATGATGTATTGTGAGACTCATTTCCCTTGGTAATTTATAAACACCATGCCTCAGAGTAATTCCTTTAGTATTCTGATCTACTTTTTAGCTCTCTAATTTATCTGAGGCTCATGACTCAGCATCGCTCAGCTTCAATGCAGTCGCCATGGCCCTGCTAATCTCTGTAAAATTGGAAGTCAATTAGAACTGAGTTCTGATTCGGCCAACACCAGTGCATCATTCCGTCCTGTACATGGGCGACAAAGAGAAAACGTTTACGTGTAAATATTCTCTCATGTACATTTAAAGTGATGCTGTAGTGCAAGAGGTCAGGCGTTCATGCTGTACTGCAAGAGGTCAGGCGTTCATGCTGTAGTGCAAGAGGTCAGACGTTCATGCTGTAGTGCAAGAGGTCAGACGTTCATGCTGTAGTGCAAGAGGTCAGACGTTCATGCTGTAGTGCAAGAGGTCAGGCGTTCATGTTGTAGTGCAAGAGGTCAGACGTTCATGCTGTAGTGCAAGAGGTCAGACGTTCATGCTGTAGTGCAAGAGGTCAGGCGTTCATGCTAAAGTGCAAGAGGTCAGGCGTTCATGCTAAAGTGGTGCACAGTAACGCCACCTATGAAGACCTGGCGGCTGTAGGGGCAGTGTCTCACGGGGAATTGGAAGCAGTTTCGTATGCAAGAGAACTCCTCTGCTGCCTGAAACTTCGATCCTACCGACGAGCCTGTTTGGAAAAAAATTGAGCCGAAGCTGTTCAGTAGCAATGGCTTCCTTGGTCTAGATGAGACAACTTCACTCGAGGGGCACGACTTCAGCTTAAGAATTGCAAGACTTCAGTTCTAGCAGAACTCTAATAAATTGAACGACTGAATGCTTGATGCATTGTCTTACGGTTACTGAATGCTGCCACTTCGTATCGGAACCTGTGACATTTTCTGCTTTTTTAAAACGCGAGTAACCAAACTTCTGTGAGAAGTCTGCAATGAACCCTTTACTTGCGGGCTGTCACGTTCAGACAAAACTCTTGCAACTAGAACATTGTTTCCTTCTGCATTGTTTCTCACAAATTCGAAGGGATGATGATGGAACGAACGAGTTGCTATGAGGCTGTAAAAAGCATAAACATTATTTCATAAGAAATTAACTTCTAACGAGTTTTACCATCAAGCAATAGCTGCGTCTTGTTCAATCAAGCACCTATTCAACGAGTAGTTCAATTTACAGCCGAATTTATGTTGTTAAAATCTGCTACAATTATAGCCATCACCGTAGCTTTGTTCTGCACTGTAGTTCTCACATGCGATCAATATTTTCTATACTGTATGATATACTTATCTGATTTACTAATCCGTAATTTATTCGGAAGGTCAAAGAAACCTCCAATTGACAAAATTGTGCACTACTTCATTGCATGACTCATTAAAAAAATCTATAATACACAGTACACATACCCTCAACGGTCCTGTATTAGAGTGTTTCGTGTTCAATCTTGACTATTATTTTTGTAAACTCAGTAAATGATTCTCCCGACCGACAATCTGAAATCGAATTGCATTGCATTGTGAGGGAGCATAGCAACGTCGCTTGTTTATGTGGCCCAGATGACGTGATGACAGCAGGTTTAATTCCTCTAACGTTCATGTAGCCCAGATGACGTGATGACAGCAGGTTGCATTCCTCTAACGTTCATGTAGCCCAGATGACGTGATGACAGCAGGTTGGACTTCTCTAACGTTCATGTAGCCCAGATGACGTGATGACAGCAGGTTGCATTCCTCTAACGTTCATGTAAGCCTTCCTGTTAAGGGTGTCTTGAGGACTCCCTATATCCTCCTCGAGATCCCGAGTGCACCTGCCAAAACATGGCTCATGAATATGACTACAAAATACGTTAATATTGTGTTGAACAAACCTAAGCTGAGGTTATCGGGAAATATGCTGAGCATTTTCACTCCGCAAACACTTATCTTTATAGATGGATTGATTATTATCAATCTAGAATGGTCATTTCTCTAAAATGGTTACTTCAAAATTGTATCTATTTCACCACGATGAATTTGGTCTAGTGATTACTGTAACAGGGCTACTCTGGAATTGAATTCATGCACACGTGCAAACGTATTTTGTTCATACTATCTGCATTTTCTCAAGAATTCGTCAAACAGTAGTGAATAAAATGGGTGAACATTTTTAGAAAGAGTAATCACCAAAAAGTTTATTATAAAAAAGTAACGTTTTAAATTCCTAATAAATCTGTCATATTTTATGGATGAATTTATGCAGTTTGACTTTGCTAGTAATGTGTTATTATAGCAGGCAATTAATTTTGCGGAAACATACATTTTGAATAGTAAAAAAGTAAAACACATTAAAAAAAAATAAGTACAAAAATTATTATTTTGTAAACATTAATCGATCTCTTACCTTTGTAGTTGTGGAAAACAGAGACTCCAGGGCACGTGGACACAAAATATTTGGTTTACTTTACATGTACGTGAAGGATGTCAAATTATGGGGGACAAGCTATTTGATGCAAATAATTAATGATTACTTATATCAAAGTTTACATTGTACTGTCCCGATTATTTATAGTTTTCATGTTTTGATAAATAACATTATTCTTTTCAATTGTTTTTCATTTGTTTAACATAGTTTTTTATTTTTTGAGGATATAATAAAATGTCTCACAAGGTCACCAAATGTTATGAGGCTGTGAAACTTTGTTTAGCAGCTGCATTGACAAAAGTATCTCAATATTTGCACCAATCAACATCAATATTGTTCAGTTTCCGACATTGCTTTAAAAAAAATCAATGGGAAAACGAATTTTTTGGTATCATCAATCAACAATAGAAAACAAATTTGAAGATTTTGCTGTTTTAAACTACTTAAAAAATGTCTGGTTACACAATTCTTGCTTTAATAGTTTTTACTAAAATTTACCTACTTTTCCGTGAGTTTTTTACCGATGTTGCTAAAAAATAGACTCAAAACCTTTGAATGTAATTATGTATCATATTAAAACAATCTATTCCAACTCCTTAAAGTACACACAGCTTTTGTAAGAATGTAAACTCATTAAATAAGAGAAGTTTCTCAGTCAAATAGTTTTCTACTTCTTTCATATATTTTGAATCAGATAAGGAATCTTGCAAGACTTTTCTACTAAAAATTTCTTCTCACGTCACTACACATGTCGACTTAAACAAATAGAACTGGGACGTACATCCATCAAGGTCAGTCGCCTTACAAAGTTTACAAAATATAAATTTCCATAACCTAATTAAACATGTACCTATTAATATGTCATTGGTCTCATTAGCAAACGGGGCCAAAAAATTAAGCTCAACTGTGAGGTTATGGAACAATAGAAAACGGATTCTTTGGCTGGTGACGTTTTCATCCTTATGACTTGGAGTACCTCATATATATTCGAACGTTCTTGCACTTTGGGTGCTTGAGCAACGCTTTGCACGTAAAAAGATTCTTATTCGTACCTCAGTTCCAATGAAACATTACTTGAGTAGCGGCTGCTTGTACTCGAGTTACAATGGGACATAGTGTTGTATTCATGTTCTTACGTGGTTGTGAGGGTCGTTACTATCCTGTTCATGCTATGGAATCATGTTCATCATGAGCTCAGAAATCTTCATCATTATGTTTATTCTGGCCGAAAGCTTTAAACTTTTGTTACAAATAACGGTGCATGATCAAGTGACCGAGATTTCATACGTAACAAGAGAGTATTTCTAAAATTGTTATTTGAATGAGATATTATTTTTCCGTAAATTCATTTTTTTTAAACAACTAATTTTAGTCAAACTCATCGTTTTACTGATACTACTCTTTACATTGTTTCGTATTTGCCAAAGTTCTAGGATAACCAGAGTTTACGTACGAAACTTAGGTGACTCGAATTCTATGCAAGACAATGCTTGGATTACAAGCTGGCGAAGCTAGCCGCTCTAGGCTGCACTGGCTCTGCTTTACGGACATGGAGCAGCAGATGACGTCCGGCCATGAGTAGAATGGACCTTCGATATCGTTTTATTGTCAGTGTGACTGGCAGCTCCGCTGCGCAGCTGCTCATATCGAAACCTATACAGCGGTGCTCTGCCTCTCACGGAATCCAAAATTCATTTGTAACTTGGATTCGAAGTTCATCTTCCTCCTTTTTTTGACCGATAAACTGATTCGATCTATAATGCTTATGAATATGCTGCTGAGCGTGAGCTGGATTTTAAATTGATGTGCTTATTCAGATCAACAAAAATTTAAAAGATCATTATGACTTTCGAAGTGGGCTTTGAAATTTTAATTGATAAATTTCATTATTGGAGCGTCAGAAGTTTGCACGTCTGCACAGCATGACAAAACTTGAAAGTGCCTTACAAGAAATGTTAACATTTTAATACAAACAACCTCCATTTCAATTTCTATTAATCATCATTGAATTTGCTATCACAAATTGCGATCTTTCTTGTTAAAGTTGATGTAGAAGCATTCAAATACCGTAGAACCATATAGAGGAGTGCCAAAATGAAAAAAATAGGATTGCTATTCCTCCGTAGCCCATGCATGGTGGGGAATGGAAGAGAGGTGAATGGTCAGAAGAACGACATTCATAGAAACAAAATAATTGGTACATAGAAGTAGGCACGAAACTTCAAATTGCTTGAACTTGTGTAAGTCTGGATGCTGAATAGATTTGCTAGGAGTATTGGAATCCAGTTACGAGAGAGACTGAACATGAGGTCTAGCATGACGATGGAGAGCGAAAATGATAGCTAAGGTGACGTCCAATTAACATGACTTGTGTTTCTGGGGACAAGCAGAATTTTATGACAGGTGTTCGCAAATATTAGGACTTGAACAAATGAACAACACTTGGCTAGGATTGATAATTTAAGTGTCGTCACATCGTAGACTCATCAATGCGTGTACGCTCATGCTATCATTGAGTTTATTTATGCCAATTATTTACTGAGGGACTCATGTTTGGCTGATTTTTAAGAGGTGACAGCTGCTGTTTAAAATTATTCAGCAAATTCAAGCGAGTAAAAAGAGAAATCATCTAGGGGGAATATACCTTTCAGAGAAAAATGCATTGACTCTACCCATATTTGGAATTCTTTCAAACGTTTTCAACAACACCAGCCTATTTTACTGGACTCATGAGCAAAATCTGCCTTCAGAAACGACTAAGTCTCTTCAGGGCTTGCTCGTTAGCTCAAATGCTCACTCGATTAAGTTCGGCGAAAAGTTCTTCCGAAGGATTTCAGGACGTACCGAACTTTCCGTATTTGCAAACATTATCCAGAAGTTCCAGAAGCTGATGGCACTGCTTGGCGTCCGGATGAGCTAGTTTGAGAAAAAATTTAGGAAATTATAAAGTTTTAGGATATGTTTTCCCATGCGATGGCTAATCGCTAGAACTTATCAGCTGTGTAATACGAGAGGAACGTTACTTTTTCTCGGTCTTCTTAGAACTAAAATAGAACAGATTTGCGTTTTCTTGTTATTTTAAGTGATATGATGCAACAGATTTACTATCGTTCACTTTTCTAAGTCCTGCGATACTGCAGGTTTACAGTGACTCAGTTTTTTTCTCAAGCCTGTTAAAAAAGGGAATGTTATATTTCTTGGTTTTCTAAGTGCCGTCATACAAAAATTGTACATTTGTTCGGTTTTTTAGTGCACTAACCCTGGAGATTTATTAGTGCTTGAAAATTTTTGCAGTTCTGTGGCAAATTTACTTGGTTTCTTTTTCTCAGCACCGTAAATGCAAGACACTCATGTTTGCTGTATCTCAGTTCTCTTATAAGCTGGACTCGCTTCCGACTTATCTCAGTGCTGTAATTCGGGTAACTTCTGCTTTATCTCAGTGCTGTAATTCGGGTAACTTCTGCTTTATCTCAGTGCTGTAATTCGGGTAACTTCTGCTTTATCTCAGTGCTGTAATTCGGGTAACTTCTGCTTTATCTCAGTGCTGTAATTCGGGTAACTTCTGCTTTATCTCAGTGCTTTAATTCGGGTAACTTCTGCTTTATCTCAGTGCTGTAATTCGGGTAACTTCTGCTTTATCTCAGTGCTGTAATTCGGGTAACTTCTGCTTTATCTCAGTGCTACAATTAGGACAACATCAACTCGATTCGGTGCTGTAATATGAGCATCTTTATCTCGAGTTTTCAGTCTTGCAGATCTACTCGATAATTTCTTTGGGTTCACATGAGAATGTGAGATTGATTTTTGAACTTATTTTCCTGATTTAGTTTATTTAATAATAGCCTTTTTTCATCTCATATTTTTTTGAACGAACTATTTGGAATATTTAACGAGGCTGAAGTTGTATGTTGAATACATTAGATTATGACATTGCTACGTTTATGCGAAACAAATATCATTCCACTAAATTTTCTTGCCAAAGTTTATTATTATTTTTGAGAAAACCAATAATACTTTACCAATTGAGAATTTAACTGCGTGTTTGTGGTCAAAAATATACAACATCCAGCCTCATTATTTGAGACATTATGACTGCGCTCTGTCAAAATTTTATACGATTGTGCTTTTTTATAAATTATTTAAGATCATGATAAACACAGCAATTATTTGCTTCATAGATAACTAATAAGCATTCTTTGTATTTTTTCACCTGAAAAAGACACTGTGTCATGTCTTTGGAATGAATTTTACCTAGCTAGTGTTGCTTGTTATAATTATATCCTTAAGAAGGCAAAAAATTACCGTAAATGAGTGTCTAGCGTGATGAACCTTTAAAGTTTCGTTGCAGTTGAAAGACTCAGCTAACTGAAATGAATGTTACGGACTAATACGCTTTTGATTGGTTACTTATTGCAGTATCCATTCGTGTGCGACAGATAACATTTTGAAGTGTTCGTGCGGTCCGTTAACGTAAAAGATGAAATGCGGCTTACGTATTTGATGGAGACAAATATCGATAAATAAATGATTGACTACTAGAAACACATTTGTGTCATTCAAGGTCGTGGGCAAGCTATTTGTTTTGATGTTAAAGATGATGCTCGTCCTTGCTTAATTCAAAGCCCCTGAAGTGACACTGGTTAATCCGTTCATCATCTCAGCGTCAATAAAGGATGAATGGGGCCATAATCATCACATAGATCATGCATCAATGTGCATTACCGTTCTAATGCGCCTCGTAAATCTGTATCCGATGTCAGAGAGATCTTTGCAGCCAATGAGAGGGCATGTAATGCTACACAGCCACGTTATTGGTCGGCCTGCTACGGGTCTTGCATCGGATTTTTGAAGAGTGCTTTTCTCAACGGTGCTTCATGAATGAAGAAAAATCTAAAGGACATCGATCCTGAATTATTTATGCTAAAGTATGAGAACGTTTCCACTGAAAACCACTGAAGCCTTATTCGAATCCCTTAAAAAACTCCACGGAAAATAAAACTACAAAATCAGGTTTCTAATTTTACATGTGATAAAGGGAAGATTGCAAACCTGCGATTCATAAGAATGTAAAAAAAATTGTCTGATTTGGTCTTTGAAATATTTAAAACCTGCTTGTTAGAAAAGAAAGATAATCTCCACCAGAGAATGGATGGAGCCAACGAAAGGGAACTTTTTAAGAACTGAACCGAGGAGTGAGGAAAATTTATTTCAAGACTGCGAAATGAATAAATGAATTAATGAATAAATACGTAATTATACGTATCTAAATCAAATACTCCTGATGGAATGAGGCTTATTTTTTTGTACAAAAATAACATCGATATTTGTGAAATATGAAATAAAAATGTAATCTGAATAGGGATTTTAGGCAAAAAAATGAGCACGAATGAAAATTTTTTTATGATCTGAAACCAGAAATTAAGAAGCCACGAGATTTCATTCCAGTATTTCTAAATACTTTGGGAGAGTACAAGACTAAATTGAGTATTCAATTGATGAATGAATAAATAATTAATAGCATCTACACACGGTGATAATTTGATTTTGCATTTTCCATAGCTGGCACATGACATACTTTTAGGGTTTGGTTCGTTTAAAAACACAGAAGATGCCGACATTTGCAAGAGGCCGACATTTTGATGCGAAATTACGATTGAAATTTGAAATGAAGTAAGAATATGACCGTGTGAATTCCTATTACTTGTTTTCAAAGACCATGTCAGTGACGTTGTCAGAAAAATACCTGCACGTGCATCACAATTATTTTCCTCTAGTTTAATTATTTTAAAATTATTAGTTTCACATTAAAAATTCTTGTCAAACTAACGACTCTTGAAATATGAAGTGAAAAATCAGCCATATGAGTAATATAGAGTAAAGATGAGAACTGAGAAAAATAACATGGAAGCTTTGTCCCGAGAAAAGTATTTAATAAAAATCGAAGCACAGGAAACTGATATAAAAAGTGAAGTAAAATTAAAAAGTTACATCACTGAACACAAAAAATATGTGTTTCTCTCACAAGATCTATTTGTTTCTTCCAAACATAAATTTTATGGTAAGACCTTGTCTTCATCGTCTCCCTGCACGAGATCTGACTGTTTCCTTCAAACACATGTTTGGCCTCAAGACCTTGTCCAGATATAGCGCTTGGCTCGAGTCCTAGCGTTATAAATGTATTAAAAACTTCCTAAAAGCGGGTACTTCAGAGCAAAGTTTCGAAGGAGCTTCCCTCAAGTCCTGCTTATTAGACCTCTAATAAATTCCAACAAGGTTTAAATGCCCATAACATTTTTCCTAATAAGGCATTTTGTGTTGGGAACTGGACATTATGGCCCGAAAAATTGTCTTGATGAGAGAGCTCTTCCTTCTTTTAGCACGTGAAAATCATGCAGGAATATCCATTAAACTAATTTTTTTCGTAACATCTAAGAAGATTTTCTGCAATGCTTGGAATAGTTCGTGAATCCCAAAACTATTGTATTTATCTTTAGCCCCATATGAGCAAAGTTGTGTCTCTTATTACTATCACATGGCAAAGTTGTGTTTCTTATTACTATCACATGACATAGTTGTGCCTCTTATTACTATCATATGACAAAGTTGTGTCTCTAATTACAATCACATGACAAAGTTGTGTTTCTTATTACTATCACATGGCAAAGTTGTGTTTCTTATTACTATCACATGACAAAGTTGTGCCTCTTATTACTATCATATGACAAAGTTGTGTCTCTAATTACAATCACATGACAAAGTTGTGTTTCTTATTACTGTCACATGGCAAAGTTGTGCCTCTTATTACAATCACATAAGAAAGTTGTATATCTTAGCATAGAGGTCTATACGAAGTCGTACCTATCTCTTACTGATGTTTCATAAACGAAATTGAATCGCTAAATATTGCATCTTCTGTCATTTTATTTTAATGGTTTGGAATATGTTGAAATGAGAAGTCAAATAGAAACCACATAGGTTGACAAATGCATCTAAATACAAACACTTCAATATCGCTTGTGTAACAGAAAACGAATACGACAATCCACGCAAACGTCTGTCACTCAAGGCAGCATTTTAACATCTAAATTCAACAAAGTGAAAGCTTCAACTTGTAATAATAGATACTTGATGCAAGTTTATTACTTTAGACCTTCTGTATACTTATGAAACTTTTTTCAACTCTTAGAAATAGTTAATATTGTCATTAGTTTCCAATTTCCAGAACTGTAACTCCAATTTCAAATTATGATTACTATTAATTTATCCGAAGCTCTTTCTCACTCGGTGCTCTCACAGCTATATCCTCTAACATGTTCAGCTATGCATACCTTGTAGCTGGGCGAGTCATGACTGTTGTGGCTATCACAAGTCTGATTCATGTACAAAAGCGAACAGAATAAAACGCCCGCATGTGCGAATTTTCAAGTTCGTTACGCGTAAACTCTTGTAATTCGTGAACCAGTAGACCGATCGAGCAAAAATAGAGTATTTATTTGATGTCAGAGTGATACAGTAGGACGTAATTGGATGAGACACTTTGATACGGGGCTCGTTTTTCATCGGTGTAGCTTCACTAGCTAAAATATCAAATATATTTTTTATTAAGCGTATTATACTTAATATAGTTGTTTTTAAAGCGACAAATTTATAGGTAAATTTACTTTTTTGTTCACAAATTGAATTAAATAAAATTCTGAACCCATTCATCATATGCAAAGCACCTGCAAATAGACAGTTTTTACTTGATTTGAGTCCAGTTTTTTGGTTTTCAAAACACAATTTTAGAAAGTGCTCCAGCTTCATTCCTGAGTCAAAGACGAAATCTTTTCGTCTGAGGGCAAATTCTTTTACGAAAAGTAAAAGCCAAACACTTTATCTCTCACTCTATTTATAAGGAGACATTTTCGCTACGGGAGTTTGACGCAATCGTTGTGATTGCATCTATCACACACGAGGTCTTCTGCCAGAACTACTTTCGCATTTGCGTTCAAACTGCAGGGATGCAATTCAAAGTTTGCTGTTATTTAAGGGAGAGAAGAAGCTGTGAAACTCACAGACGCTGTGTCTAGAAGAATTTCTTGCAAGAATTTGTGCTTTTGGTTTAAGTTCCATCGCATGCGAATTGGCACTTTCAAAGGATATAATATTTACATCGTAGGAACATAGAATTGGAAATTTAGTGTCCGAGTTGAGGACCAGATGTACGAAAACAGTGATTAAAATTGTTCGTCATAATAATATTTTTTGATTGGAGGCAATGTCAGGGTAAATCTTTTCTCGTTTGGGTGATTATCTATTCTCTTGGAGTAGTATAATTAGTACTTAAATTAATCTCTTTTCCCTCGAAAGTTAGGCATATATACAAATATTCGCATTAGTAAAACTCTCTTTTGAAACAGTCAACTATAATAACTCATTTACTATGAAGTAAACAAAACAAACTGGAAAATATATTACTCAGCAGGTATTTTATTTTTTTCAGCGTCATGGTTGTCTCATACAGTGGAAATAAATGAATCTTCTAACATTAAATTCATATATCAAGTTGCTGGAAAGCGTCCAATTGACAGCCAAAATCGAAAATGTTAACCTTTTTGGTAGCTGAATATCAGAGCTCCAAAATAAAAATTGTGACTCTATTAACAGACTGATGTTCATGAAGACGATTTTTAGCGGCTGGTTGTTTGGTGACACACTGATTTTGGATGCACTACCATGTCATTGACTTCGAACAGACATGTTGTTAAAATTGTAGCTGTTTTTCCATTATGCATTTTCACTGCTGTAATTTTTTGAGAACTTGAAGTAAGTGCAGTTCATGAGAGTCAATTCGAAGGAAAGTCCAAATTATTATTGATGCTTATTTTTCAATTAAATTTTTCAATTAAATTTTTCAATAAAATTAAACAGTTTTATGACTAAATATTTGAACTCGTGAGCTCTTTTCAAGGTGTGCCAAAGAATTTTGGACCCAGTGCCATAGTGTTCTGATTTTTTATCGTGTTCAGGAAAGATTACTCAGCTTTTTATGCTAAATTATCTGAACCCTATATGTATGAAAAAAGATTCAATTATCAGGTTGGTGCAAAATTTTTGCAGCTTTGTAAGCTCAATTTTGGGAATGAAAAATAGTTATTTTGAAGAATTTATTCATAACAATAACATTCTTGGGCTTTTATGACCTTATTCCATCTATCAACGAGAGTATATATGCCTCGTTTTTAAAAAATTTTAGGTTTTGATGTGAAATATGAATCCAACTCATTTTTAATCTGTTCCCGTGATATCAACCTAAGGCCATTTAAATAGTTCTGTAATCCTCAAAATAAGTGATTATCAGAAGGGGCGAGGTCGGGAAAATATGCTGGATGGGGTAAAACTTCCCAATCAAGTTCCCAATCAAGTTGCAATCAAAGCAAAGATTCGCTACCAGAAACATGTCACAGGTTCCCAGGAGACAGTTCGTGCGGAACCCATTTTCCGAATACTGAAATCTTTTTCATTTGTTTCAGTAGGCGTACCACGGTTCTATCGGTTACATCAAATTGGTTAGCCAGTTCCCTTGAGGTTACTGTCGATTTTTATTACCACAGAAGCAACAGCGGCTTCCAACAAGTCCAAATAAAGCTTTTTTGAGCGACCACCTCTAACATCGTCTTTCAAGTTGAAATTTCCTTTACGAAAACGGGAAAACCACCATCAGCAAGTTTTCTCCATCACAACATTATTTCCATATGTATTTTGAATGTTTTGTGCAGCAGCATTTGCACTGAAACCTCTGTGAAACTCGTAGAGTAAAGCATGTCTGATATGTTCTTTAGTTGGGTTGAACATAGGTGCAAATAATGCACCTATGCATTACTAGGTGGAAACTTAATCAAAAAGCAGAAAACTATAGTAAATTTGTTTTCAAAATTACTACCCACGAAAGGAGAAGGAAACATTCACGAGCATTATCTGTAACATACATAGAATTATTTTTATAAATTCTGCTTTTACATTTCGTTCACAAACGGGACACCTCACTGAGCGTGGGTCAGAATGGTATCAAAGGGCACTCCCATAATCCAGCTTCCTGTTTCGAGACGAGCCTCTGTTGCTTAATGAGAAGCTACGCTTTAATGTTTGTTAAGCAATTAGTGATTACAAACAACAAATATAAACGAGGTCACAGCTGCTATTAAAGCTGTCCCAGTTGACATTACCAGGTGTGAGAGTGTGTGATATATTGTCGTATTTTGAATTTATTTGATTCAGCGTACCTAAAGTGCAAGAGGAACATAAATGTTCGTAGAAGATAACTGCTGTTCTGTATAAGCTTGATACATGTTGGTTTTGCCAGCTAAGAAAATTATAGTACTTTAAATGCGATTTTGTCTCAACATAGATTTGTTTTGTTATGTAGAAAGAATTGATTCATTAACATAAGTTTTCATAAATGTATGAGCTTTAAAATATACAAACTAGGAGCTTACTCTTGGTGCTTGGACGTGACAAGCATTATGAAGAAGCTTCTTCTTTCACTTTAATGAATGAGAAAATGAATGCTTTCCACAACTTTTCATATATTTTATCTTCAGCCGCAAAATATTTGATTTTTATGTGCCTATTGTTAAATTTATTCAAGTCACGTTTCACACTTCAACTCGCCTATCACATTTCAACTCCTGAGTAAACTTTGTTATGAACAAAGCTCACTGACTCAAAGCGTTACTGATATTTGCCAGCTTCACCAAAATTTCAGCCCCAGGGTTCTTTCACCAGAAAGTTCACTGAAATTAGACCTTCACAACTGGAATTAATTTGCATCATTTATTTTCGTTACTTCTCTGGATAATTGTTTTCATAACTTCCAGTGTAATCCCATCTATGCACAATATCTTCTCTGGTTCACCTTTAAATTATCGTTGTTTATGTTTAAAATTTAAACATTTCTAGTCAAACACTTCAAGACTCACTACCTAGTAATGACTCAATGCTCAAAATATGAACATTTGCTTGTCCTACAGGGTGGTAAAGATGGCATCAGTGGGCTGCCTGGTCACCCTGGCTATGGTGGGCACCATGCTCATCACAGGGCATGGCGCCCCCCAGCACACGGCACAGAGGGGAGCTTCCAGCCCTGGACACGTAAGTACAATACAACTCTTTCAATGTTAAATCAACAATTGATTTGAAAATATACCATTCAAGAAGTGATCGGCAAGTTTTACAGGTTATTCAACGTCTGTTAGAATTATGCTCGGAAAACCGTTTGATGATAATAGGAATATTTTTGTAATTTAAAAGTAGTTTTAGTGATGAAACGCTAGAACGCTCCCCAAATGAGGAGGAAAGGAAAGGCTTCTAAGTTCCTTAGCAAGCAGCGTCTTACTCTGTTACTGCTAGCCTTAGTGCATCTACAGCATTGATCGGTCTGAAGAAACAACACCTGAACCAAGCGAGTCTTAAACTCGCGTACCAATTATTCATACACGCTTTCGTAACGTTTTAGAATCTATAAGGACCGTTAATTCGCTGTTTCACGTTGAAAAATTTATATAACTATCAGAGTCATCACTATTTTTAAATCATCTTTTCAGTCTAATCCAGTACTGAGTCATTGTCAGTGTAAACAATTAGACTAGAAAAGCTTTTTCTACATCGATTAGTTTAACTGTAGAATAAACTTCAAGGAGTATAATGGAGCAAAGTAGGCAAACGAGCTTACCAATGAATTGTTCTGGATTTAAAACAGCGTTACTTTTTAACTTATACAGGTAACAGATTGTCTATTAAGAAAAGTTTCGTCGAGGTGCAGTTCTACTGAAGAAATCATCTGAGTTCAAGAGAGCCGTTGTCAATTCCTCTTCCTATCTCCTTTCCACACGTCTGTGTTATGACTACATTGTCTTAGGCTACCTCTCCTTCAGTCCATTACTGAAAGTGTTTTCTCAGTTAATTAAAGGGAAAATTTTTTGCATGTTGTTCTTTTAGAGCATCATCACCTATAAATCTAGAAAAAATGGGAACTACTATTTAACTACACAGGCTTGGTATAATAACTGAGAGTCTAGATTCAAATATGAAGGTTGGATGTACAACAATAAAACGTTAACATGATTATTACCTTCGTATCTAACGTGGTAAATATGTTGCGTTAAACTGATTAGTATTTAGTGTGTTTTTTCTATATATTTTCATACGATAAACTATCATTAAAAAAATTATGTCGTCCATAACAACATACAGGTGGCATCTATGAGGGTAGCGTGATATAATAATTAAAAAATTACTGTCAAACATGGTTTCAAAATAGATGCATCAATACATTTGAACTGGCGTAGACACAAAAAAAATCATGATATCATTGTTTTAATTGTCACCTCCAGGCAGGAGTAAGTTAAATATTAGAAGCAATTTCCGTAGACTAAAGCAAACTTTTAGGTATTTTGTGTTTATTTCGCCAGGCGTTTTGTAAAATACCTTTTTCATTCATAATAAAATCAGTTAGTGACATTTTAATTATAAAGTTGACCTTCAGTTAGGTAGGGAACAAAATTGAAGTAACTTTATTTATACGAAGATAAAAATTTGGATACTATTTCGTATAAACAAGTGTAATATACGAGAAATAAGAACTTTAGTGTGGTATATTTGTGCGTATAGGCAATTGTCTTGGTTTTTAATACAATCAGTCTATTTCTATGTTAAGCATTAGAAACTGTTTAGTTAAAAATGAAATAACCATACTTACAATATTCCTTGCTGTCTAGAAAGCCCATGAAACTACAAAAAAGTATGTATTCTTTAGAAATTTTTTCATGTAATGTCAAAATTTTTGATAACTGAGCACCATACTTTCGAATTGTTGTGAAAAATATTGCGTAAAATACCACGCTAAATGAAACAAGAGTATGATACATGGTTCATACATCGCATTTTATTAATTGGACAAATGTAATGCGTCATTTCAGTTACAAACACTGTTTGTACTTGAATTGCTGTGCAGGAATTTCAAGGAAACAATATTTTCTTTTGGACTCAAAACTTCTCATCAATATGCAACAGAAATCATAAGCCATTCATGTCATAATTGGCGTTTACGTTTTCTGTCATCCTAACTGCATTTATGAAGATTGAACAAATACCATAGAATTTAATTTCTGTTTCCATCGATATTGCATCAACTTTCAATGCAGAACGAGTAAAACTGCACAAAAACTAAAATATTTTTGACGTAGAATCAATATTACTTTTTTTTATACACTGAAGACATTCGAAACAGCAATCTTAATTGCTGCTTTGAAGTACACTTGATTAATTACACGTTGTAACACATTTTATTCTCGTGACGAACGTTTCCTCCATTCGTTTTCAAGGGATTAAAAACTTAATCAATACCGTGTAATAAAATACTCATATTAATTACAATCAAGCCGTTCTTCATCCTGTATCTCCATAAGAACAGTCACAACTGAGCAATAGGAGAACATCTAAAGAGCCCAGTGGGCGGAATGAAGCCGTCTGTTACAGAACATTCATGCCTGCATTGGAGGCATTGCAAGGGAGACTCCTCCAGGGCCATTAGTTAGTTCTGGACAGCTCAGGGGCTCGTATTCCCTATCGTTCTTTGGTGCTCTGTGATCCAATTAAGAAAATCACTTCAAAATACGAGACTTTCTGTAGTCTCGTCAACTTCCTACAAGGCATCAATTTATTCTCATGCCTAGTAAGGTTTTCGACTTCAGGAGAGCCTTGTGTATGAGATTTGTTTATGTTCATAGTGAAACTGTTCCCCAGTTTCTCACCTTCATTGTATTTTTTATTTATGTCTTCTTCTGGTGTTGTGCGTTTAAATTACTCTTTTTTCATGGATTTTCATACAGCTGTGTAACTGTATTTTACGTCTAACTGTAAGTAATTGAAACAATTTTTTGTTTTTGTGCGTGTAGAGGATGTTGAAAATAACAGGGATAATAAACTCTTATTTTGGGATCGGCTGATTCACTGTAGTTGCTTTTCTTTAATTTTGAACGCATTTTACAGTTACTTTGCGAACTTTTATGGCTCTTAATTTATACAAAATCGACGGCAAATTCCAAAAAAGCCTAACAAAAAATTAAAAATATTCGCTGTGGGCTACGGTACTGATTTTAAAAGAGGATCGAGGATGAAGCCGATTCCTCTGATATCAATCTCTGGGATTGCGTCATTTCCTCAAAAAATATCGTGATCCTTCGTAAATTTTTGGGAGTTCGTTCTTTATACTCACAGTATATTAACTTAAGCAGTTGAGTTATGAACACCAACGCAGACTTCCAGCTCTTTTTTTGTTTTTTTTCCTTGGAAACTTTGGTCCAGAGTACGGGAGTCACTTAAGATAATTCTCTATCCATGTTTTCACTGCCCGCAATTTAATTAAGCCTGGTTTTCCTCTGGGTGGTCTCCAGTCGAGCAGCCTAACGTACCTCTTTTAAGCAATCGAGGGAGGAATGCATGTTTGTTGATTGTAAAATGTGTTTCTGTAGACATAAAGCTGTTAGTAAATTCTCAATAGAAATCCTTTTCTTTTGTCTGTCGGCTAAATATTCTGTTTCCTTTCACGCAGACAAATATTAGTGTTTTGAGGCAGACAAGTACAGGGATCTGAATTATATGCTTTGTTAGTAAGTATTGAAAATAGTTGTATAAGTCACAACGTTCTACAACATTGTGCAAACGTTCATCTCCATAATATTGAAGAAAATCAAAGAATATCTACATATCAATACTACACCCGATAATCGTAAACTGTGTTGCCATTTTTAGTTCAATCAAACACAAGATATAACAATTTCTGAGCACTAGATTCAAAACGCATGTAAACTAGGACTGCTGAGTCAGCATTTTTATTCTAATTTCTTAGCAGCTACAGACTCATTGACTCTTAAATTTTTTTTTTAATTTTGTAGATAAAAATTGGACTACAGATAAAATTATACTTCAGAAAAAGTGCATGATCGTTGGGCTGAAAAGCTACTTTTCTTTTGATTGATTCATTTTTCGGTATTTTGCCCACTGCACTCATGAGCAAGAATTTCCATCTGCGTGCATGAAAACGATTAACTGCCTTTAGATTCAATACGTTTTGATAGTTTGTAATTAATATAAGGCAATGCAGCAAATTTTGCAAGAATTTAATCATAAGCGTTTTAAATGTTATAATATATTTATTTATAAGTGGTTGAAAAGTTTTTCACTAAAAATTTAAAACTTCCCATTTTGCACGAAGCAGGCATTTTTCTCTAAATTTTTCAGTGAGGGAATTGAACTAAAATTTTACAGTACACCGATTGTAGCATTTGGTAAATAAAAAATTTCTGTTCGTAAACAAGGCATGCATTTTCATCAAAATGTCATTATTTCTTGGAAAAAGGATGGCACAGAAGAAGTCAGTATTGTGAATTACGTTCCAAAGTGGGAGCATATTATTTAAGAAAATAAGCAGTAACTGTAAGCGGTACTTCAGTTCCTGGATCAACTATGACTTTTCAGAAAATTTAAAGTCGGGATAAAAACTCTACAATAGACTACATTGTTATTCAAAAACACCTAGTCAACAGGGAATAGTGATGTTACGATATATTATCAAAGAATTGCAATGGAGTTGATCAAATTTCCAATTACGGAAAGGATTCAGAGATTCATTATGAATTCTTGCCAAATTTTGCTTGAGAAACATGTCCATAAAATGTGTTTTAGTTCATAAAACAATTTTAGTGATGATTTTCAAACAGCTGTTCATGCACCAAGATTAATGTTTTTCTCCAGTTTCACTGTAAATAATTTTGTTCATAAGTATATGTGTGTATGTATTATTCAATTGTGGCTTACATTTTTTGTTTTGTGAGCCCTTATGTTTCCATAGAGAAAATAATAAACTTCGTGTCATGAAGAGACTGTGTACAACATATCATCATAATGCATCCGTCAACTTGATCCAAGAGCTAGCTGTTGTTTTCTTTCTTCCAACGATTGGTTGTATTGGTACAGCGAGTAGTAACAATACATTTTTTACTGCAAATGTAGGTAGTTTACCGGCATAGAAAGATTATGCTTTAGAAACTTCCTTTCGTTAGGTAGGCATCAGTTGGTCGGTTTTTGCAATTAAGTCGAAAAAAAATAATTTCCATTGTTGAACAATTCAAGGAATGAATGCTTACCTGATATATTGTATTAATTTTCTTTAGTGATCACTAAAATTTTGAGAAGCAATAGACAAACGAAACAAAGCAGATCGACAGAGTGTCAATGGCTCACGGTTTCTTTCTAATAACCCTCAGTTCAGCTATCGCTAACAATGCCATTGTTTCTAAGCATCGAAGAACAATGTTGGCCGTCCTTTGATTCTATTGGAGGTCTCACAATCAATTAACCTTTAACATTTGAGTGTCTCATGTGATGTGCAGCGACATAAAGGAGGCTCCCAGACTTAAGCTTCTATTGAATCGGTCTTCTGGGATCAAACAAAAGCGTACGGCTTTGTGTGAAATGTCTTCGATCCTTGTACGATCGCTTTACTTTCGTAGCTGATGAGTATTAGTGTCTTAACATCGTTGTATTGTGTCCTATCGTCCGTTTTATGTAGTGTAAACCACTCAGTCGAATTATCTGCATTGAAATCTGGAGTAGTTTCCCCGGAGAGTTTTTTTAAAGTATGGGCTCCTCCCCGCACACATGCTATAGCTGCTTAGTTAATATGAAATGTCAACGTTTCTTTAATAATAACCTGGGTTAATAAATTTATATCATTGGGAACAAAATTATTTGGTCAATTAATGAGACAAGCACCGTCACTCGTTCAAAATTACGTCAAAGAGACTGCAGGTAAGACAGTGGGAGCATTTTTACGTCAGTCGTTTTTTGAGTTCAAAAGGGCTCAGCAAATTATAACAATGATTCACTTACGAAGGAAAACACTATCAAAATAGTGCTAACGTGGTGTGTTAGTTAATTTTATTCACAGCTGAAGGAACGATATAATATGAGATTTTTTAGTTTTTTGAGCAGTAAAGAACACGCCTGCTAAACAATTATTTTGGTTCGAATTGATTACATTATATAGCGAAATGCATTGCTAGATTCAATAGGTATAATTAAACTAATGCTCTTTCAAAACTTCAGGTAAATACTGGTGTGTTTGGCCCTTCATATGGTCTGAAATATTCTGGTCTTTATGTACTTTTGCAATGCAGACTTTCGGAATTATCGTATCCATTCAGTCCGAAATCATTCCCACTTGAGGTGACAGATTAATTATAAGCTTACCTTCTGCTGGAACTCGAGTGCGACAACTAAAACTGATACGCTGCAGGAAACTGCTTTTGAACTAAGATGACCGAAGTTTTCAGAGTCATTGATTTGGAAACGTTTTTTGAGGACTTTGGATTCGCTTTAGATCCTGGGATGTTCGAGGGTGGTAGTGACGATACGTAATTTATTTTATATTTATTTCAGAGGCATTAGTGAAGGCTGTAAAGAAATGATTGTGAGTGTTTGCGATCTAGTAACAGAATGTTTTCAAGACATAGATAAATATTGTCCATTTGTTGATGGATTCTAAATCTTTTGATAAGAATTAAAACGTAGGAGGATAATAGGCACAGTTTCCAGTCTAAAAGATGAACAGAAAACATTGTCAGCTTTTAGGAATTATTACAATAGGTTATGAAGTATCAATTAAAATTAATATCTATCTATGATATCGATTCGGATATCTTCAGTTCAAGTAAAGTCTTTCAGTGCAATTAATTGAACAAAAAATGCAGTAGAAGTTGGGAATTATAATTTAGTCAAGAGACGTTCTTTTTAGAGAAATTGGCCAAAACATGTGAAAGTTAAAAATGATTCTTTATTAACGAGGTGTAATTTTCAAATAAATTTACTAAAATATAGAAGATAACATTGAGTCTCTAGTCAATGCACGGGACTTTTCAACCTCTGGGAAAACTTTTGTTGCAGTAGATAGTCGACACTGATGACTAAGAATAAATCTATAACGCACACAAATAGTAAGTCAAATTTCAAAACGGAGAATGTGAAATTCATAAAGCATATCACATCGAGATCCAATTGATTTAAATCATGGTTTTTAGAAATAATTAGCGGGTCAAAATTAAAAAAAGTGAGCGTTAAACATTTTGCTCGAAGAAACAGTAATTGCTCGACGGGATGGCATATTAGATATTTTACTTATGAATATATGAAGGACATAACATGCGGCATTGTCACTCAGGGTTCTGAATGAATACAAAACAAATACAAGCAAACAACTTAGTCATCAGCTTCTCGCTCTATCTATAGATTTCCAGCATTGCATTAAGCACTTTGTTACCAACATAGTATCCAGCATTCTGTTTCCAGCGTGGTGTTTAACTCTTGATCTCCAGCACGGTTTCCAGCACTATTTCCATACGGTGTCTTGAACTCAGTTTCCAGCACAATATCCAGCACACTGTTTCCAGCGAGGTATTATTGCCCTGGAAAATCTAGAGCCTATTTTGGGACCCTGATTGTTTTGCCATCGATAATATAGCATTTATTATTTTGTATTATTTTTAAGTTTACTATAAATGTTATTTTCCGGTCTCGAGTGCAATAAAGCATAAGGGAATGCACAGCAGTGAGGCAGCGAACAGACAGTAAGACTACAGAGGATGGCAGCTCAGACACATGGATAGGGAGAGGGAGTATTCTAGTAGGTAGCTTTCTTCAAGCGAAAATGCATGCAGTCGTAGATTGAAAACTATAGGAGATGAATCCAAATTTCATCATGAGGTTGAAAGGTATATACTTTGAATTCGAAGAAAAGTCAATTGGATTACATTTACGTACATTTTACTGTCCCTACTAATAATTTCAATGCTTAGAAATCTATTCATCAGTCGTAATTTCTCATTAAACATTCTTCCCTCGATCAACATTTAACAAAACCTCGAGAACAACACGAGGAGAACAGGTGTTAGATACAACGAAGTGCCAATTAGAATCAGACACCGAGGACTCTAGTCAAAAAGAGTTTTTTATACTTAATACAGTCCGTTCTGTCTCTGTTGCCTGCGCAGCTGATAGCATCTGAACCAGTCACTAATAAAGTTGATGTATTAATTTAGCATTTCTCAAAGTTCGGGGGTCTAACCCTGCCCCTCCACTGAATCGCTAAACACACGTGGCCCCTGCCCTTCAATAAGTTAACTATTGGCAGAGTTTTGGTGCCTTCTCTTGACCTCCTGGTCGAACGTTTGTGCCTAATTTGGGGGGCCACGGGCCCCCGATTGAGAAACGCTGTATTAGTTCATATCTTCGATAGTTCCACCATTACTCATGGCGGACATCACCGGCTTGGGGCTCTCTTAGAGGCGCTTAGTCGATCTGTTGTATTTATGCCAGCAATGGACGCGTGGGAGGCAAGTTGCAGATATCAGTCAAATCCTTCTTTGACAATGAACGGCGTTTGCATTACTTTCTCCATAGTGTTGGTCTTAATAAATATATATGTATACATAAACCTAAAAAGTGGCTAAATGCATATCTACGTGGAAGCAAATTTTGGAGTAGCTTTTCGAGAGAGTATTTTCTGATCCACGATTACGGAAAAAAAGATCACCCTTGTTGGTCACATGATTGCTTTATTAAGGTGAAAATTACTTTCGGGTGTTATAGTCATTGGTTACTATTGGTCACAGGCAATCCAGTCGTTGAATTGCGAGACACGTCCGAGTATATTGAGTCTCAGATTTCAGATGAGACTGCGTTGCAGTTGTCATGATTGATCAAAGCCGGCAATTACGGCCTCTGAAGCATCTCCCTGGCAGTGCCTCTGATTTACCAGCCATGATCTGCCTGTTATAAAACCTCCTGTTATGAATAAACATAACAGGAACCTGTAATTTTGTAACATACTGTGTAACATAAATTCGTAAATCGTAATGCCTATGTGCGTCATTCATTATATGTTGTGTTGTATTATCCATAATTTGCATTATCTCTTTTTGCATGAATTCGTGATTGAAATATATTTTGTCACATAAGCCTGTAGTTCGTAATGTCCTGCGACACAAATAATTAATTCGTAATATGTCTTGTTACATAAATCTGGAATTCGTAGTATGTCTTGCTACATACATCCATAATTCGTATAGAGTTACTTAAATAAACAACTTGTTATTCGAATATCATGTTGAATAGGGTACATCTTAGAATATGTGAAGCCAATTAAAAGCATAATGTGTCCAGTACTGCCAATCACGGTGCAATAACGGATTTTATTATAAAACTTGAATCATTTCGGGGTAACGTATTAAAAATAATTTTAATAAATCAGTGTAACCATCCTGTGCGTCAATGATTTTATTTATTTATTTTTCAAGCTTTTCATAATTCCTTTCAAGACGGTCCCCTTATCACATAAATCACACGTTCCATCACTGATACCTTGAGCTTATGGCTCTCGTCCTCCTCTCCAGCCATCACCCGTCAATAAAACATTATAAAAAGCTCATGAAAATTGCGCCTGTTCTGCCTCCACTGGGCGTGAGTGCAGCGGATGATGTACGTGGTCCTCAATATTATAGGTCGTTTATCAAAGCCAAGTGTCCAAATCACAGTTTTTGCACCCAAATTCCCGCGCTTGCGAGCGCAGACTGTAAGACACGCCGGTGTTGGCTCAAATGTTCTTCCAAGCTTGAGCTGCACTGAAGGCTACTGATTTATTCATGACTGGCTCGTCTAGTGAAAGTAATAGCATCCCTGAGAAGTCTTCTGAACTTGAGAAGGACCGAAGGCTTTGAAAGTAATTTATGATTGTCGTGCCTAATGTAAGTAATAGATTGGGCGGTCGTCTAAACTTGAGGCCGTAAAGGAGTTTCAAAGAATTCATGATTGTTGTAGCTAGGTTTTAAAAGAAAGAGTTCGGAAGTTTCAAGCCTTGGTCGAATTTAAGGGAAAAAGTTGGGGGTCGTACCAAACAAAAGCTTCAAGCTCGTTATTTCCTTAACATTGAGTTCTTGTATCCATTACTTTTCGCACCAAGTAAATAAATGGCTCATAAATATTAATTTTAAAGAATCTTGTTATGAGTGTAATTCCTTCCTAATTCACACAACTCAACAGACAATCAAGAACTTCTGCACCTACTGAGTTCAAGAGACAACTATTCAAGCTGAAAAATCTTCTTCGTGTACAATTAATTTTCTAATTTTTTACGGTGGTCCATAATGCATTCAGCCTAGCCCCTCTCCAACTACATCCTCTGAGCAGCTCCAGTGCAATTGGACCTTAGCTTGTTTTGGCTATTCTTCTTAATATCATGACGACAAAATTTTTCCCTGAGGCTGCTGTTACTCATTCTCAATTTATGCCTCCTTTTCTATCATGTTCACGTGTAATAATATTTTTCAGCATGGGGCTTTTAGTCCTTTTCAGAAAACTTCTTAATTCCCTTACTCACAAGTCAACTGGTTTTTATTAACGTTTCTATTCCCTTTTATAGGTTCTTCCCCATAAGACCAAAATTGGCTTCGTCCCAACTTTATTGACCAGTACTTTAACGTTTTTATCAACCATCTCTTGGTGTTCTCATCTACTTTTTCTGTACATCTTCCTGAACCTATAGGCGTTTTCATTAGGCCACCTTTTTGGTATTCAGTATCCTTCTTTCGACAATTTCTTCAACTCTGTCTTAGTGTTTCCATCAATCCTCTCTCGACGATTCCTTCAACTCTCTCCCACGTGTTTTCATCAACTCCCTCTCGATATCAACTCTCCCTGGACATTTTATCCGTGTCTCGAGAGAGCTTTCATTACCTCGAGAGAAAGCTGAGAGCTTCTTTCGTTCTCTGCACAAAAGATCTCTTGCACTTTGGTCCATTGATCCCATGCATTTTTGTACGAAGCTCATCGGGCGGTCTACGGGTGACCATTTCTTACACTGACTTGACCCTATTGTTAGTAAACTTTAGCCATGGTAGTGGAGAGCGTGTTCTAAAGCAACTTTGATTCTTTCCTTCTGAAAAAATTTTCATAGAGCTTTGTAGAAATGCATGTAATGCACCCGGGTCATGTAGCATCTTGAGACGATATTTTGCCACCCTATAATATTATTTCTGTAATACACGACAAAACAATAGCATATGGCGTAACTGACATCACTCGCTACTCGTAAAACTTAGTTGCTTACTTATTTCAGAGATATCGTTTATTTTATGTTAATCATGTAAAAAATTGCTTTTCAAAATGAATAGTATTCATTATTTTGGAACGAGTTAAGTATCGACCATAAGAAATCACCATTATACTAGTTCTACAATTTTTATTGAGTTCTCACCTATTACCTTTGGCTTGACTTAACTTGACGAGACACAACTTTTTAATGAATTTCTAGCTCAACACAGAATGCCGTTCGTCAGTGAAGGATACTTTTATTCGTGAGAACATCTAGTCCAGTCTTTTAGCAATAGAAGAATTCACGTAGGAACTCATTTCTGTGGCGGGTGAATGGAAGTTTGACCCGGACAAGATTTAGGCGCCATCTGTTCGTTAGAAGGATTTAGTTGCCTGTAGACGCTCTTGCCTGGGCGGATTTTATGGCAAAACTTCCATGCTCGACAGCCTGATCGAGTCACCGATTGAGCTCTCGATTGAGCTTTTTTTTGCAGAGCCTGTGATTTACAAGAGTCTTTTGTTGCTCCTCGACTAAACACTTTGGATCGAAATGAAAGTTCTGCGTCTTTGAAGTGTAATGACAAAATGACCTGGAAGCAAGGGGAATTTGGACGAATTTAAGGGAAATTGGATACATATAAGAAATTTTATACCCCAGTGTTTTTATTTTACCACCTAGTTTGTTTGGACTTTATCCGGAAATGTGGAGTACAATAATGAAAATGAGTTATGACGCAAAATAGATGAGTATCGTGAGTCGTCCAATAATTGTACATAGCGAGTCGTATATTGCGTACCACGAGTCATATATCTATTGTGTACCAAGGGTTATATAATTACTGTGTAATATGAGTTATCAGGTAATTATGCGCTAAAATTGATAAATAAAGGTATGACTGCTTCCTCTGCTCCTCCTATCCATTTTTACTTCTGGTGAATGTGAGTGATTGAGGTGCGTGTGTATGACTGAAGTACCTGTACGTGATTTAGGTACCTGTGCGTGATTGACGTTTTAGCTTTAGACGGCATGGGACTTGAGTAAAAATAAAAGAATGAAGTAATTAACTTGTTTCTGTTTTCATATTCTATTCTAATTTGAATTTTCAAGTTCGCATTTCAAAGTCTCATATCCGCAGTTTTGCGATTTCAGGGCAATTTAGGAATAGTACAACAATAACACTGAAATAAATTAATTTATCTGGAGTTTAGGAATGAATGTCTAAATTTTGACACTAGTAAGCCATTATGATCAATACATTGCAACATTATTTAACGCTTCTGTGTTTGAAAATTCTCAACCAGAAACTTTTCCAACTTTTCTTTGAGATCATACTAGGGACTTTTATTTTTCTTCGGTTTTACTGCTCACTGATGACTATATTTATATGGAAAGTGACCTTGATACACTTTAAACAATTAACTTAAGTAATGAGTTATGAACACAATATGAGCGAAAATGTTGGGCCTGGGATAGGACCATATGGCCAGTCTAGAAAGATCTCTAGCGAAGATTTGTTGCTCTTCAGAAGAAGAGTTCGAAGTGCAGATTTATGATGAACGAACAACCCTTGAAATGGGACGACAGGGATGAACTGAACAAAAGGTACGGCGAAAAATGGCAGAGCTAAATGACTGACGCAATTTTTTGAGGGCACTAAATATCATCGGAAATTGTTGAGACTACTTGGAAGACGTGCTTGAAAAATATGTGAACTTTCATCGGGAACTCATTGTTTAGTAATAACATTTGCAAGAAAGATGCCGAATGGTCATTTTTTCTTGACAACGCTCACAAAAAGTGTTTCAAATTAAAGAAACACTTGCTGCTCCTTCGAAACAGAAAGCCAGGGAATTGGAAGAGTTTCACGTATTTTATGAATGCTATCCCTCCTCCCACTCATACAAAGAATCACAAGCAACATAGTTATCTGGTGCAAGTCCTTCTTTTCATTGATAGCAGTAAAGTAAACTCTGTCTACAATGTTGTTCACAGAAACCTTATCAGCTTTTTCAGCTCCAGTCAGCTTAGTTACACACGGATAGATTTCTCCACTTTTAGTTATTAGTTTCTTCAGTGTTGTGCTAGTGGACAAAAGAGATCCATGTTACAAAAAGGGGCTTAACTCTTATTAGAAGCATACAAGATTTTCATACGGATTTTTCGACTTCTCTTAATCGAAATTTCTGGTCGTAAGATCTTTCTATTTTTTGTGAACTTGGAGACAAGTGATGATGGATGCATGAACGAAAATTTACAAAAACCGACAAAAAAGGCTTTAATTCTACTATGATATTTAACTTAACGATAGAAACGTCTAAAATACAGACTTTATTATCTTATTTGGATTCGTATGCATTTTTTTGGTGTTCTGCTCATCATTTGCGTAATTTATATAAGAAAAGAATATATCTCTGAGCATTCATGGGTTTATTGAAAAATCTTGTGTTCTATGAAATCTCAGAGATCTATGAACACTATTGATACGAGGCGTCCTCTGATGAATGCTCAATTTTTGATTAAATCAGGCAAGTCTTTGTGTCATTGCCGCATAATTCACAATCACAATCGCTGAAAAGAACTTTGTCACAATGATTCTTTAGTAAACAGTTTGTCATAATTACCTCTATGGTGATAAAAACACTATGTATTACAATAAATACAAAGGATCATCTGCTCAAGTGATAATGGTAATAATGATAATGATAATGGGTATAGAAAATAATAAAAGTGATAATTTCAGCAGGACAAATATAATATCTCGAGAAATAATTGGCATTAGGGTATAAATGAATACTCGAATTTTTTTTAACTTTATCTGACAAAATAAACTTCTAATTAATGTTTAAATACAAGTGAACTGACGAGAAATTGTTAGGAAATTACGTTTTTGGTTCAAATTTTACATCATCAATAGTTTACTATTTTTGACTATGAAACAATTTTCATCTAAATGTATTTATTGAAATAGTGTGTCCCGCAGAAAACGACATTTTTATCAGAGGTGTTTTGTTGAAATCCTCACTCAATCGATTTTACCTCGTACAGTTCATTACATTTATATATTTGTTCATTTTCAGACATGAAGCCTCCTGAAGCAATTTTGTTAATAATTGTAATATTATTCCCTCATGTATTTCGAAGTTTCCATTTGAGCTGAATGTTTTGCATGACAATGACGCCAATGTGGTCAATAGACATCCAGTATAGGGTGCAGCAACACAACTTCTTTTTTTGAAAGGAACTTAATTGGAGAAAAGGAAGTTATGTTGCCGCACCCTTTATATAATGTACATAGGTACCAGAGTGCCACGTTATGATGGAAGAATCTGGTATGCTGTTCAGGACTGATGCACAGAAATCGAACATGGCACCACACCAGACATGGCACCACCCCAGACATGGCACCACACCAGACATGGCACCACCCCAGACATGGCACCACCCCAGACATGGCACCACACCAGACATGGCACCACACCAGACATGGCACCACACCAGACATGGCACCACCCCAGACATGGCACCACCCCAGATATGGCACCACAGCGGTCATGGTAACAACGTGTCTATGACAACACAATGAATGCGACAATGCTCCGAATATGACAAAAACGCATATATTGCAATAGTGTGGTTATGACAACACAACTGATTCGACAATACTACGGACATGGTACCTCCTCAAATGTGGCAACAATGTGGATATGGTAACACTGAAATTATGGCAAAATCGAGGGCATAGAAACGCTACATATATGGAAACAACGTGGAGATGGCTACACCAAAGATACAAAAATACTGAGGATATGGCAACACTGCATATATGACAACAATGCTTATATAACACCGTCACCAACGAGCATGTAGTAACGAAGCGAGAATGCAACACCAGCGCTTGTCCGAAGCTTATGACAACACCAGGGTTTGTGGCAACACCGAAGCTTATGGCAACACCGGGGCCTGTGGCAACCCCGAGGCTTGTGGCAACCTCAGGGCTTGTGGCAACACCGAGGCTTATGGCAACACCGAGGCTTGTGGCAACACCGTAGTTCATTAAAAATGGCAGGTGACAAAGTGGCATCAAAGAAAGAGCTGATGAAGCGCCTAAGGCTGGGGGTTTAGGGGGAGGACGACCTTCATTTCAGACCCTCCTAAATTAAAGCCTTCTGTCTCAAAGCCAGAATTTGAGAGACCCCCAAACTATAGTCTTCAATATAAGATGTCGAGCTCACAAAATTGAAGTCCATTTGGTGCAATCAGTGCAATTTTCTAACGCAAAGACAGATTTTTGCAAGACACGAGCATATATGGTGATCATTGATACCTTTTCTGGGCTTAATCGTTTATTAGTACCCTTAACACGTTGACTCCGAAGTGGTACGTATGTGTACCACTGAGGTTAGGTTCTGTAATTTTTTCAGATCCTTCTAGTGACTATGCGTACAAAGTGAAGTTTTACACCAATCAGGCAATCTGAGGCAACGTGTTACTGTGTGTGCTGTTATCTTGAATGAAGTATGAACAACAGTTGATGAGCTTAGTGACACCAATGAACGAATTTTAGAGCTTTAACAAGTTTAATTACCTGACTTATCTATTTTTCAGGCGCGTAAATGGTAAAATACTGCAAGAGTTTCGCTCGACAGAAAAAAATGTGCTACTCTATGTGTGCATTCACGGTCTATATAATTTATGCATTTTTTTCTGCACTTAAACGCACAAAACCGCTGACAGTTGATACCAAATGCTAATATTTTCCAAAAACAATAATTTACACATTCCGTTTACATGCTGCCATTAAGAAAACGTTGACTCAATACTGAAAAAAATGCACATTTCCTGTGGACAGAGTTCGAACGATCACCCTGTGGCTGTATTTGAATGTATGCTCTAGTGATGACTTAATGTGGAGTTTGAGGCTGTATAATTGCTCAAAACCTCTCCGAAAATTGTCCATACGGTCAGCAGAGGCGTTCAAATCCTATATTTTGATGTGACGATTAAAACCGTTCCCACAAAGCTGACCACTGACCAATTCTCTTATATCCTCAAATGCAATCAGCTCTCTCCAGATATAGGGAGAAAATGTTAAAGATTTACCATCTAAATTATCATGTTTCAGAAGAAAGTTTGCCCAGATGTAGGGAAAGATTTATTATCTAAATTGTCATGGTTTTGAAGAAAATTCATATTTGCTGAGTGGTAGCCTAGTTTTTCTCGAATTTTATACGACGTTTATTTAGTTCTTATTTTAACTTATTTAATACTAACGCAAGTAGCTTTTCCTTCGGAGTGTATATTTTGTCTTATCGTCAGGAAGCAAAGCAGCGATTTTTTTGCTTGTGCTTTTTCCGCTGCATCTGTTAATTGGTTGTACTTTTCCTGCTGCTTACCTCCTACTGAAATTATTCCTTCTAAATTCATTCATGCTGTACTTGTAAATTGCATGGAATCCCTATGCTGTATTTGAAAAATAATCATTAAAGTTATAGCGGTAAAAAGTCAACTAAAGTTGAGTCTTTCATGTTTCCAGGCCGATGAACGAGTTCTCGCAGATGAGCACAACCTGGAACTGGAGCCTGCACTCAAGTCACGCTCTCAGCCAAGTACAAATCCTGGATCATCCTCTGGGTTCCGGGATCCAGCTAAACCTGAGAAAGGCTTCTCCGATGTCCCTAAGAAATACACCTCCAAGCCATTAAAACAGACACCTAAAACTCCCATGAAGTCCACTCCAATTCCCCCTCCCAACCCACAAGTGTATTTACTGCCAACAGAAAACGTGAAGTTGGTGTTTCCAGATGACGACGAGACTGTCATGGCGGCGAACCTCAGAGCTCTGGATGACCAACTTGGTCGGCCCTCTGACCTGCACGCCATCATCCTCGAGTCCGGAGAAGATGCTGACACTTTCAGCAGGTGAGTTTCACTATGAAGTTTGACTTATTTTTGTAGTTTTATAATCAATCAATAAATCAATATCATCCACTTTTTCATTGGCAGTATCTGGTAGTATCAAATTTTTGCAAGTCAATATGAATTAAAAGTTGTGCATTTTACTGTTTAATGTCAGAAAACAATGCAGGATCGTTTGATAAAAAACTTATATATAAAGAATTCACTTTAAAACATGCTTTGCTGAGCCACTATTGATGCCATCAAATTTGAGTTCGAGTTACACTGGTTCTATGTATAGCTTTCTTAAGACGTTGACTGGCTGAGTAGAAGCTGGAGGAATTAATTTGAATGAACAGAGAGCCAGAAGAAAGTCATTTAGCTCAGAACGAGAAGAGGAATTTCTGAGAGCTGTGTAAGTTCACGGTATTGCAGCGAGGCATTCAGAACCATAGAAATTTTGTATTTCTTGGGTCGATCAAATCGTGATCTGACGATTACATAATAATCAAAGTGATTTATAATTTTAGTGTCACATAATTCAGCAACTTAAACCCGAAGAAATCTTCGAAAACTAAGCATCTGTATCGTAAAAACGTTTTGGAGACCAGCACCATCATTTGTTCCAGAGAAAATATAAGAGCACACTAACGAAGTAAGTATTAATCAATCATAAAGATGAAGAGAAAACAACACAATATACTTACGATATTGTAACAGGCTAAGAATCACCTACTTTATTTCAATGGGTTTCTCGATAGATATTTTCCTGATAGATATTTTACTTTCAAAAATACTGTGATGAGCAGAACTATGAATTTTGACAGCACTGTTCGACACCGGCTAAGCACATTCCTAAATGAGGGTCAGACAGTATTCGATTTGACAACCAATACAAAAGTTCTCAGGAAAGATAATCTCTGTTCTTTTTTTACAAGCTTTATTTATAATACAAGAGCCTCAGCACAGGTTCAGGTCACGCTCCAATACTATCTAATTGGGTAAATTTGAACGCTGCTGCACCCAGCAGTCAAAATGTCTCGATTTGATTCCGCAAGTAGCCTGCTATTATTTGAATTAATTTAAAAATAAAGCATTAATTAAACCAGGAATGTCGTTGGGGTGACAGACAAATTAAAGTGACAGCCCTGACGTTGTTGTTCCACACAACGAGCAGTTGTGCTTATGATACAATAATTAAAATATTTCATATTATTTCAAAGTTTTAGCACATATACTAGTTCAGTGGTATGGAATTTAGCTATACATAATAGTAGACCATTAATATTCGCACAACTTCATGACCGCTGTCATATTTATTTTTAATCGCTGCATATACCATGTGACTTGGGACCTTTGAACTTACAGGCTACAACAAAAACAAAAACAAAATCAAAAACAAAAGCGTATATTTCCAATAAAGTTGGTACATAAGAAATGTAACAGCATTGGTTTTTAAAGATGCCATATCATAAAATCCTTAAGTGGTAGGTATTCTATGCATAGTATCATAGATGATAGAATAGCAGTACCTACGGGTAACATTCACATTATGCAATGAACGTTAAATATACATGGGGAAGCAATTGAAACTTCACTTTTTCAATGATGACTTAAGAGGTAGTCATTGGTAATACATATGAATTCTGACGTGGTAGTTACTATACGCATTTTAGGTGATAAGCGAAATATTTTCTTTAGGTACAGCTTAGACTTGACATCATTACATTTAACTGAATTGGATGTTTAACATCCGAGAAAGACCGAAAAAGGAAAATTATAGGAGTGAAAACTTAAAACATGAAGTTGTAATTGTTATAAAATTGAAATTGTAATTTCTAATTACTGGCTGACCGTATGGTATGGCTTGCTGATGATCGATTTAATTTAATCATTATTACGGTTATCTGTAAATATCATCGTGTTTAATATGAACGGACGTTACATATCAGGGAAAAGAGTAAAAAAATAAAATAAAATACAACAGTGAATGTGTCAAATTTTCAATATTTAGATGTTGATATAGATAAGAAAAGCTGTGGTAGACTAAAGTTCTGAGGTTTCACAGTCACTTATTGTAGCAAAGCAATTACTAACACTGACGTATAAATTTTTTGATTCAGCCTGCGATAAGTAAAAAAATAACATAAAAAGATAACATATATATATATATATATATATATATATATATATATATATATATATATATATATATATATATATATATATATATATATACATCTAAAAGCCTTGGAATGAGAATAATCGGAAGAGTAAACACAAATTCATATAAAATTCGATTTAGCTTAAGGCAAAATACAAGTTGTTTCCTATCAAGAAAAATTTTATTTTTTGTTGTGCACTATGAAAATTGAACATTTTTAACATTTTAACGTTTATCAGGTTAAAGAAGCACCAATTTATAAGCCTGAAATATAACAAAAAAGTAAAAAAACATCCCGGTTTTTGATCAAATTAAATTAGTCGATT
>VCRD01000359.1:147418-180599 GCA_006783055.1 Trinorchestia longiramus | reverse complement strand
TAAGAGTAGTCGCGTATTAAAACTAGTCCTGTATTAAGACTAGTAGTGTATTAAAACCAATCGTGTATTAAAACTAGTCCTGTGTTAAGACTAGTTGTGTATTAAGACCAGTCTTGCATTAAGAGTAGTCGTGTATTAAAACTAGTCCTGTATTAAGACCAGTCGTATATTACACACACGGATTGCCAAGATGCAACTGTCTCGCAGTCTTCTGATGTTGACAGTGAAAGTTTCAGTTCACTATGAGAGGCAGCAAGCTGACTTCTGTCGTAATGCTGATAATACATCTGATGAGCTGACATTGAGTTGACAGCGTCAGGGAACCAATTTGCTCTCAATAACTTTTGATGAAAGTTGAGACATTTTTTTTCATTTACAGGATGTTCTTTTAATTAGTTGACCTTTAGATTCGACATCAGAAAAGCGTTCACAGAATGAATGAGGATTGAAAATCTGTTCCGTGAAGCAAAGAGAGGTAAAATTAATGAGAAAATTCAGTAACAGATAAAAATTTATTCAGAAAGTATGATGAGAAAAAATTCCAACAATTTTGTGTGACTTATTTTCCCTTGAATGTTTTGCAAAATATTTTTCTAGGATGTTCATAAAAGATTTTAAGTAAACTTACATTTTTCTGGCATGTGCTTGAGTGGAAAAAAGTGCGGACAGGTGAGTTTATCAGCCTGTGTCTCCTCCTTCACCAGCCCACACTTTACGACAGCTTCTTGTATGGTCAGCCTTCTGGGAAAAGCTTTGTGCTTCAACAAAATTGACCCTTAATATTTGACACAAAAATGGAAAGGCGTTAAAAATATTGAACGTGCGGCTAAAAAATCTTGTATTTTTCGCAAAGAAAAATGCAACGTTATAATAATTGGGACATATTGTCAGCCCATCATGAGGAAGATCGGACATGGAGATTGGTTAATTAGATAACAAACACTTGATATGCACCGTGTTTTAATTAATCTCGGAAGCTTTCAACCTTTTCTTTAGCCTGATTACTAGGCCTTATGATGAAAAATTATTGGCTTAAAAATGCCAATGCTGTAACTACTATATTCTAGTATGAAAAAATATTATAGCTCTGAAGTTATGAAGACATTAAATTTCTATACTTCATTATCAAAAGTATTTCTATGCCCCAATATTAATTATCTCGTTAAAGTTTGAAAACTATGAACATTAAACAAGTTAACACTTGCAAACATTCTCATGAAATATTAATTTCTTTAATAGTTACTATGCTCAAATTATAGATATTTGCACGCGAGTTTGAATCACACAGCTCTAAAAAATTTACAGATAAAATTTTTGTTCGTGATCTTGTCAACTAGCTATTGCAATTATTCTTACTAAAAAATGATGTGTTTTTGATAATAGATTTTATACTTTCGTGTGAGCAATTTGTTAGAAGTGTTTTTTCATAAAAGAGCTAGTCATTGACTGATAAAATTTTATTCTCGTAGTTGATGTTGACATGAAAAGTGATGCATTTTAATTTTGTTCCAGGGCTTTGCATGACTTCCAAGAGAGAACTTATAACTCCAAAAAAGTAAGTTAGATATTTAAAGAAGTTAATATGTTTGAAATTTTGTTTTAGAGACTATGTACATGGTTCATAAAGGTCATTATCATTTGTGCATGATATGTTTGTTTTACCTTACTTTTCTTTCATGCTTTCCTAGAGTGCTGTTACACATGTTGGTGTCACTTAAAAGGTTTTAATTTGTATAAATCATTCTCTTTACGAACAGGAACCTAAACCTTAGCCTAATCAAACTAATTAAATCGCCCTGCAATCAGTTTTACTTACTAATACAAGGATTTTATAGCACTGATGTCTACTGGTGAGATCAATATTGCAGCTCGGTATCAACATTATTTCGATTGAATAAATGCCAATTTCAGACTGCTGTTTATATTTGCAGGTGACGGAGACTCATGATCCTACGTACCAGCAGGACTTGCTGCAGGGCCAGTTCCAGTACCAAGCCTTACTTGCTCATCAAACTAAACCGTCGAAGCGACACCGCCCAAATACTCATTTACAGGCGTTACCTGTTCCTCATGTATACCCCCAGCAGCCGCTTCTGCAAGCCGATCCTTTTCTACTCCAGCAACATCCTCGGCAGCCGGTCTACCGGCAGCATAAGGAAACGTACAGAGGTCTTCGACGTCGAAGAAGCCTTTTAGATTTAGGATATGGAGAAGATGTTGTCATGATGGTTCCAAACACGAACAGGCTTTTGGAAGATAATATTTACACGTCGGTTCCGAGAAAGACACGGTCTCCTGACGTTGAGAGTAGCGAGGCATACAGTGAGGAGACAAAAAAAATTACCAGTGACGAGAGCGACGAAAAACTTCGAGCGAAATCTAACGCAATGCCCATGCAGATTTCCATAAGCCCCAATCCTACTACGTCTTCCTCTGCTCAAGACAATTCGACTTCTGAAGTAAAATCTAAGAACGATTCGATGGCAGGACCAGCGAAGACCTTTCCAATAACAAAGATGGTTTTAGACACACAGTCTTCCGGAACTGCACCAGCTGCTGACCCAACCTCACCAGCCCTTTATGCCAGCTCTTCTGTCGAGACTGACGACTTGCTGGATTATACGAACGAAATCAGTGGCATCAGCTCACAGTCAGAGAGTCCTGAAAATGATGGCATTATTCGTTCTGCTCCACCAGCTGTGTTGATGAAAGCAGGCAGGGATAGTAGAGAAATTAGTTCAAAAATTCCTGCTAGCAAGGAGAGCTTAGAAGAGTTCGTGAGTTCAGAAACGAGTTCAGAATTATCGAGCAGCGTTGAGATGAGTTCAGAAGCACCAGAAAGTTCAGAAATGAGTTCAGAAACATCGGAAAGTTCAGAAATAAGTTCAGAATTATCAGGCAGCGTTGAGATGAGTTCAGAAGCACCAGAAAGTTCAGAAATGAGTTCAGAAACATCGGAAAGTTCAGAAATAAGTTCAGAATTATCAGGCAGCGTTGAGATGAGTTCAGAAGCACCAGAAAGTTCAGAAATGAGTTCAGAAATATTAGAAAGTTCAGAAATAAGTTCAGAATTATCAGACAGCGTTGAGATGAGTTCAGAAGCACCAGAAAGTTCAGAAATGAGTTCAGAAATATCAGAAAGTTCAGAAATAAGTTCAGAATTATCAGGCAGCGTTGAGAGGAGTTCAGAAGCCCCAGAAAGTTCAGAAATAAGTTCAGAATTATCAGGCAGCGTTGAGATGAGTTCAGAAGCACCAGAAAGTTCAGAAATGAGTTCAGAAATATTAGAAAGTTCAGAATCAACTGACAGCTCTGAAGTTAGTGCTGAAGCTGAAAATAGTGCCGAAAAAAGTTCTGAGACACAAGAAAAGACAGAAATGAGCTCTGAATCTAATGATAGTTCTGAAATGAGTTCTGAATCTCCTGAAAGTTCAGAGGTAAGTTCAGAATATATAGACAGCAGCGAATCGAGTTCAGAATCTTCTAATAGGTCTGAAAAGAGTTTAGAAGACCCTGAAAGTTCTGAAACACGCTCAGAATACCCTGACAGTTCAGAATCACCTGAAAGTTTTGAATTATTTGGGGACTTCCAAACTCAGAACCGTCCTCAGATGAACTCAAATGCTCAGCAAGGCGCCATAATAATCTCAGAGCTTTCTAATAATTCTGAAAGAATATCAGAAATTCTACATCGCCTAGAAATCAGCTCAGAATCATTTAGAAGTTTTGAAGGAAGCTCCGAATATCTAATTAATATTGAAGAGAGTCCAGCAATTATTGATGCATCCCGGCAATTCATTGAAATCTTAAGTAATAGTGGGACTGAAACTCCATTCCCTACTACAAAGAAGATTTCTGATTTTACGAATAACTTTGAATTGGCTTCAGATTTTCCAAATAACAGTGAGCAAAATGACCCGAATTCGGTAACCGTTTCAAAGCCAGAAAACTTTACGGACTATTACGCGACGACTCCCAGTGGCTCTGAACTTCCATTCACTGTGGAAATTTTCGACGCGTATAACGAGTCAACTGATGAACCGGTAGTCTACGATGATAAAATAGAGTTTTTTGACAGCTCTGAGAACTATGTCGACTCCATGGAGACTTCGCGCCCTTCAAGGCTCGATAAGCCCAAGGTATTGGAGAGCGCTGTCAAAAATTCAATGAACGGAAAGAAGGATTTTAATATGATGGAGCAATATCCTTTTGGACCGTCCACCGTATCTGCTGGAAGTGACGGACAATTTGAAGTTGAAGACCTGACGGCAGAAAATGGAAAAGATCAAAACGAGGAAATGACTGAAAATGAAGACAGTAACTTGCGAAAAAAATTCACCAAGAGTCTTGACACTACAGGGCCCTACAAATTGACCGGAAAGAAGGAAGGGAAAGAGCTCCCTACGTCTTCCCAGACCGGAGCGCTCGAAAAAGGGAGGAGCAAGAGCCTCGACATCTTCTCCCTCGAGGCTTCCGTTCCAGGGAAAGAAGAGTTTGTGAAGGAATTTCCCCTGGCAACTGGAGATAATTTGGGCTTTGAAGCGACTGGACCTGGCTGATGTCTTGCACTTGACTGCAGTTTTCACTTGAATAATCAAAATCTTTCGCTTGAATAATCAAAATCTTTCGCATGAATAATTCAAAATTTTTTTAAGCTTATCAAGTGAACCAAAATTATATACTGATTATTAGATTTATGGTTATTATTATATTTGAAATAGAAAACAATGAATTATTTGTTCATATGAATTAGTTTCCAATTTTTTGAAATTTTTACTACAATTTGATTAGTTTTTACGTGGATGACACTTTTCTTCAAATAAATTGAAAAGAATTCTCAAATTCATTTTAGTGCATGTGTTTTTTAGATACTAAAATCGTAAAAAGTTTTTTAGATTTTTCACAAATTCCAATTGAAAATAATAGTGAAGCAAAAGAAAATTGCATCATAATTTTAAGGATTACCTGTTACTGAACAGTACTTAATAGTAGCACAAGGTCAATAAAAAGGTTGACCCCTAAACAGCTGAACAATTAAAATTACACAAGCCTAAAAATTCTAAAAATTTGAATTAGAAAAGGCAGAAACATGAAGTGTGACAAAACGTATTGTTATTATTGTTAGAGATTCTGGGCAAATGTTTTAATAAAGCAAACATCAAATTATTTTACTGAAGTTAAACTAATGTGACGAATGGTTGTTTTATAAGATGCGAAAGGATAATGTTATGTGCAATAAAACTGTTATATAATGAAGTCATTTCTTTAACCTGGTATTATTTTACTGTTCACACGTTAGCAATTACCATCTCTTAGTACATAAAGGTAGTTGTTATCAAACAACCTTCTTAGAGGAAGAGGGTGAGGGCTAGAAGTGGTAGTCTTTACCTTGTCATGTTATAATGCCCAAATGTGAGTTACACTGTACTATGTGGTCGATTTATATGTCGGCACTGTCAATTAAAAGACTTTTTTTCAAATCGAACACTAAATTTGAAAATTGAATTTAATAGGGAAAACAACCGAATCTAAGAGTTTAGTTTGCAGAGATAGTGGTATTAGATATTGAGTAATAATCCCTTATACTTAATAAAGGATGTGTGCACGACGAACACCGTGGAGGTACAATATAGTGCAAGTAAACTCTTGGACTCACGATGTAAGAGCAATTGCTAGTCATGGACTACTGGCAGTATGTGCCTCACTTCAGCTCGTACATCATACGGAGTCATACAAACACTGAAAATTTTCATTCAGAAAAGTTTCTAATGATAAAAACTTTCAAAAAGATGTGCCAGGTAAAGAAAAAGTACTTGTAGTGAAGGTGAATGCTTTGTTAGGTAGTACAAACATGTTCAAAAGTAAATATCGTGAGAGAGGCGTGATTATCAATCAAGGATGAGATAGTAAAAATTTAGATTATATTAAATATGCCACTTTGTGAGAGAGCTGAGTAAGTGATTATAAGATGGAATAATCCACCAGGTGTACCTGATCTCTAACAATTATCAGTGAAGAATAAAAATTTTAAAATCAGGAAACAAGAAATTTAAAAACTATTTATCGAAGGAGTTTTCAAGTTGCACGGAACCAAAAGGTATGAATTCTTGACTAAATTAGTACTGCGTTTCCATGCACAGGTAAGAGAAGACAAATATGAAATATTTTGTGTTAGTTGTAAGAATTTCACCAGAAAAACACTTCAAATAATACGGCTTCAGTCTGTTGTCTGGGTGTCGTGTTCTTATTCTTCATAAACAAACGTAGAACATTTTGCAGTGTTATTTTACTCTTCGCGTCTCCATCCTAAGCCTGTGGAAGGTTATAATGTTATGAACTTTTTTTTGCCCGAAAAGTGTGAGGCTTCATTTGTTCTTTTTAATGAAAGAATTTTTTTGTGCGAACGCTTGAATTTTTCCCGCTGTGCGCAAGCGAAAAATTTTATGACGTGTTCATAGGTGGAGAAATGGCAGGGGGCAGCTTGCTTTTGAAAAAAATATTTTGCCATTGTAGTCTCTGGTGAACCACAATAGCAACCTACGAATGCCGCGGAATTTTTCTCTACAGAATGTTCTGAAGTTATTCGGCTTTAATGAAGCGAGCAGAAATACAAAAATCCAACAACGAAAATAAATTTTTTTTTGGGCGGAGAGGAGCAAGAATTCTAATTAAAACTGGTCCTTATTTATAAGGAAACCTTACAATTGAAATAGAAGTATGCACTTATAGTGCCCATGAGTAACTGTAAGTCGTGCAGTTTTTATAATTCAGTCATTTTTACCACAAGAGAATTTAAATAGCAGAGAATTGAACATCGCTACACATTGGTATCTTAAGAACAAAACTTTGATGCCAATTAACACCTTTTCTTACTACCTCCGAGTCCATGGAGTGAAAGAAGCAGGGTTGAAAAACTGAAAGCTTAGTAAGGCAGTCATTGTCTATTATTTTTTTTCCAGGGAATCTGAGCCATATTCCATACAATTCAATGAAGAAGAACTCCCCACCAATTGAAGTAGTGGGTAGAAGTTACACAAGTCAAAGAGTAAAAATACATAGTAGTTTTGACGTTACATGTCCGCTTCAAAACAATGCCAGAAATACAAAAGTTTTTTCGTAGATTTCTGTGATTAAATGAATATATTCCTTGAATTTGGTTTTTATGAATTATTTTTTCCGAAAAATTCAGTTATAAGGCCTGCTCACACTACAGTCTACATTATACACTGTAAAAAATGTTTACTAACGTTTTATTATACCTTTTGAAACAATCTTGACTTCAAGAAACCTTGTCTTAAGAATTATTGCTTAAAATTTTTTCCGAGAAACAATCTACGTGTAAATAATCCCTGGTCTAAAAATTAATTCATGTTTAAAGGATCTCAGATCTGAGAATGAATTCATGTTTAGATAATCCTTGCGCTAAGAACTAATCCAAGTTTAGTTAATCCCAGCTCTAAGAACTAATCCAAGTTTAGTTAATCCCAGCTCTAAGAACTAATCCAAGTTTAGTTAATCCCTGCTCTAAGAACTAATCCAAGTTTAGTTAATCCCTGCTTTAAGAATTAGTCCATGTTGAGAGCATCCCTGTTTCAAAAATATAAAAACTTTATTTCAAAATTCCCGTTTACGTAAAGTGTTTTGCCTCATTCTCGATTGAAATTAAAAACTCTAATGGTTTAAAAATTTCGCGGAAATTTTTTTATCAGTCTTTAGATTTTATCGTGATAGTTAACTGGATACAGGCAAACAGTAAAAGTGATCTAGAGACCCTACATTGAAAGTAATTTCTGTTTAATTTGAAAAGAATTTTTCTGAATTTTTATATACAGAAGTCTCAAAATTAAATTCTTAGAGAAGTGGTTCTGATTACCATGGGATGAATGAAAGCAACTTAATTGAATAAGCTTTTATTCTCAATTCGATGTACTCTTTCTTTACCTATGAGTTTCAACTAGTGGCCATCTTTCTATAGGTGTAATTTTTCAGCAGTAATATTTCATGAACCATTATCTTTTATTAATTCTAATTTACTTACTAGTCATAATTGCAAGCTCTGCTACTTGTAATCAGTCATTAGTACCTATCTTTGAACATAAATGGTCTTCTACTAGTTGCCCATTTATTGTGGTACTGGAATTATTGTCAAAATGCCCGACAAAACTTTTTAACAAGCGTCATCTACACATATAATAGACAGTATATCTCTCTCTCTCTCTCTCTCTCTCTCTCTCTTTGTATCTGTGCGTGTCCGTCCCATAACTTCTCATTTATTACTGAAAAAAATAACATTGAACTGAAATCAGAACGGGTATGCATGTATTATAAACATTGCATTGGGGATACCAAAGTCACCAGATCACCATAAAATACTCAATTTTTCCGTTATTAACTTTCTTCACTTACATGGCAATGTTATTGGTAGATAAGATACGGAATGGAAGTTCGGTATATATTCATGAAAAATAGTCGAATTTTGATTGTACCACGAGTAAAACTGAAAAATGCATTTTATTTCATAGGTTCTAAATTTTATCACTTTTAAATCAAGGAATTTCAACGCGTACTATCTGGGTCATGATATCGGTAGATAAGATACAGAATGAGAGTTCTGTATATATTAATGAAATGTATTCATTTAAAACACATTAATTCGTCGTAGATCTTTAATACATTTATCTTTATATGAATTTCAAATTAGTCAAATCTAATTCGTAAAATTTCTACGGGAACTTTTTAGTCTTCCAATAATGAATAGCTGTCACTTTTCAAGAGTCGTCATCTCACACGATTTCTAGTCTCATCACAGTGACACAAAATAGGGTAATATGCACGGACGTAAAAAAGTATGCAAGCAAAAGCGATGTATGAAAATTTGCTTGGCAAATTATTCTTGGCAAGTGGTTCGATGGATTGACTACCTGTTACTTCAAAGGTCAGAATCCTATAGAAAGTTATTATATCAAATACAAAATACAGGGCTCACATGCAGTGTTTAGGATATGAACTGTTGATTTATCAGTTAATTACGTTTTGTAAATATTTTCAGTTAAAATTATGCGATTTGATCGAGTTGTGTGAGGACGAGCATCATCGTGAGGAAGAATGAGATCCATTCAGTTGACTAAGGAGGGTCACGCTCGGTCCATTGGGTGTTCAAGCTCCCAAGTTGATTGCAGTGGAGAGTCACAACAATTTTTGATTGATTGTCTATGACAGGTCTATATAATAGACCAAGTTTGGTAAACACACACCTTGGGAAAAATGATAAATTATTATAATTGCCTTCCTATAGAAGCATTTCTCTTTTTGATATTTTTACTGTGGCTCCACTTGGATGAATACATACCTGGTTGTGTCAGTTGACAGTATCTCAAATTATGCACACCCTTTAAAAGCTTCTATTCAAAAACTGCTGAAGGGTCTTGTTGAACTCAAGTGAACCGTTCATTGATGCTGTTACTAACCAACTGAAAATAGTGCTTCCAATTGCTGTAATTATTGTCAATTATGACAGTGTTCAGTGGTGTTGAGATACATAAGATGCACGTTATGCCTGCTGTGCTGTAGGACGCCCAGAGTAAGCCTAGACTTTCATCAAGCATATCGAAGCGCCCCTACGAGCCCCTTTTTCATGTTGCTACACAGAGGACGGAAACCGTCGCTGGGAACACCATCATTCATTTTCAGAATTTGGCACTACAAACTGAGAAACTAGTGTATGTGTGATGAGTATTAAAATTGAAAGAAAGTTTTATTCTTTCTCCCCAAATTTCCAGACTAATATACTTGTAGTTGCATCATCAAGTGGTAATGTTTTCAGGTGTCAAAACTTTATCAGGTTAAATTCGAGAAAATTTTAATACCTGAAATATAGAGGGAATACTTCTCTGCTCTCACTTTTCCAGCACACTGCTTCCTAACTCATTAACCTCATCTTTGATTTTTTCCTGACGAGTTTTCATCCTACACCTTGATATTAGCTTATTTTAATTCGTCGAGGAAATCGGTGTAGGTTCAAAGTAAAAAATGGCTTACATATTGAAGTGGACTTAGTTGTCTTTTCATATTAATTTTAGACCTGATATAATGATGAATTATTCATGATAACGAACTGAATAAAAAAGTACAGGTATTGAAATAAACTAAGGCTATCGTCAGGAATAATTTTATACGTAGTTTGATGATAAATACTGCCTGACAGTGAAGTTAATCTCTCATTAAATGAAACTGCACATTGGTAGAAAATATCAAATATTGTTCGTCAATTAATTATAAGCTATCGTAGTTAGAATAGAATAGAATTGATAACAATACGTAAATACTGAATAGCTCTGGGCCTTAGTTATGAATGAAAATTCAAATCTAAAATTCAAATCTCACGATCACAAATCAAAACCTGATAATTTTTTTAGTAAAAAACAACACGTCAACAAAACATGTGCTTAACAACAATTTTTCACATGTGAGTCCAATAAATATTATTGCATTTCTAGTTGAATTTCTCATTTTGATTTTCTACCAAGTGGGGCGATTAAACTTTTACGATGCCCCTCGCGTGTTTCCACAGACATGGGCATGCAACTGTCGGCCTCAAGGAAACAAAATGTTTACAAGTGTTCGTGTAAATGAATTGAAAACACGGGAGTTTAGTGAGAAGAAGACTCATCGTTTTCATGCCTTGAGTTGTCCAGTAACTTTTACGCCTTTGTAGTTTAGGAAATATTTATTCGTTTATCTGAGAGGAACGAATCTTGTCTTCGTGATAATTAGTTGCAGAAGGAGGTTTTTTTAATTCCCTAAAACAAAAGTTTACTGTTGCTTCAGTTTCCTTGCATCATGGTTTACTGGAAACTTTTTTTTCTTTACGAACAGTTTACTGCTAATGGGAAATGCAGATCTTTTCATTTAATTTCAATTTCATCTACTACGAGTACGATGATAGCACATCCAAGTGAGAACTGCTGTAACAAAAACAAATCTTCATTTCCGGTTGAAAATATGTTGAATAAATTGTAACATAGTTGAATAATCTTGATAAAGCTTGAGAATCTCATTAATCTCTTTCAATGCAATTTTTTCTGAATACGGCATGTACTTGTTAAAAAGGGAGAGTACAAATGAAGTGTGAAAAATATTTTCATCGTCTGGGAAAAATTAAAACAGTTTATCGGCGTCGCTTGCCTTGAACGGCCCTCTGCATCTGTTAATAAGCATATTTTTATGGCTTCATTGAATATTTTTCTCTAATATACTCATCTTTATCATCCAGTAAAGCTCTTAATCAAAATGCTCGGCTCAGCATTTGTTCTATGATCGCTGGAAATACGACTCGCTGCCTGCGCTGCCACAATAAATTGATATGTTTGTCAGAGAGAACAATGATTAAAGAACTTTATTACAGAATTTGGAGCTGTAGCCAGCGTGCTTGTTTTTGCCAAGAGACAAAGTCATTCCTGGAAGCGTTTTCGGTGTGAGGGACTCGAAATGGTAATATGGAGTTAATTAATATTAAATCAGCTGAATATGTGAGAAAGCAGAAAGCAAAGAAAATGTTTATATGTATGTTGAAATAGAATTGGACGCCAGAGTGAAAAACTCGATGAATAAAACAGCTCCAAGCTTGCAACAAATAGTGGAATAGTACAAAACGTCAAGAAAATCGGGATTGATTTCCAAAAGCTCAAACGGTAGCATTGAACTCTTGGACAGAGTAACTATTCAAAAATATAGTTGCACACAGTAGCATGCATGCTTCTTCTACCTCCAAATTTATTGTTGTCGAATAAAAAAGAGAATTCGTGCTTTTCAGTTGTTAGATTCAGAACAAAGGAAAGTGGTTTTTAAGACTATTTTTCTGTGTGTAGAATAAGCAGTTGGCATTTATTCTTAGACTTGAAATGTAATTTAGGAAAAATGACAGAAAATTCTTCGGAAATATGCATTATATGAGCTAAACTTTCTTGAATCTTCTTTATTACTCCTAAAGAAGAATTTATCTTCAGTTCCGTTGGAGCAAGAGCTTTACATAACAGTCGGCCCCACAACTACAGTTCTTATTCAAACTATTGTGCTGTACACTGCGATGGACTAAAAACTTGTCCTGTAATAATATTTATTTTCTGCTCCGTTACAAAACCGCCCTCTATTTCCTACGTAGCACAATCTTGATGCTGAAGTCTAAAATTCATCATATTCAGTACCTAAAGTCTGCTTCGTAGAAAACGAATATATACAGTACATATTTCTTTATTATATCTTTAGAACGTTACATCTTAATAGCCATGTAATTTCGCATAGCGACAGAATTTTTTCATGTTTCTTCATGACTTATTCATCATGAATATATTCATATTACGGGACACTCGAGTTCCAATATGAAATGAAGCCTTTGGAAAAGCCACAAAATTCAAAAATAAATAAATTAATAGCATTTTGGGTGACATGTGGAAATTTCACGGAGAAGTTGAATGTATTCCTCTAAAATTTATTGAAACCTTTTTTTCAAATTTCATACATTTCTAAGTAGGGTGGACTTAGATCCTCTGCAAGATTACCAAACTTGCAATCTTAATAACATTTATTTGTTGCGAGTAGGTATGACACTATAGTTTTACAGAGCTTAATTTCCTCGACTGCTTTTTTGAATAAATTTAAGACATTTTTTTTTAGCATTCACCTTACTTAGTTTGGGCCTGAGTCAGTTTTTTTCACTGCATGTCGATTGAGTCTCTCCAATTATGAAATGAATAATGAAAAAGTCGTATCCAGGACATTACTTGGGCTCTATCATGAACACTATATAATAAAACGCCAGGTGATCTCCTTAAATAAATAATTTAATAATTTTTTTGCGCGTAATTTCCCCCATGTTATTACAATAGGATGTGCTGTTCGTGTAATTTTAACACAATTAATTAAAGTGTGTTCAACATACACACGTAATCGCACTAGAGGGACTCTAATCCTCTGAATACATGATATGTTAAAAGATATTCCCAGTACTTCTTTTCAATGGCAAGATGAGGGTAATGATACACAGAAAAGATTTACTACATGCTATTGTAAATTCACGAGATGGGAAATGTGAGTCATCTACCACATTTTAGCATATAACCCACAATATGATATTCTATTAAACAGTTCATTATTAATGGATAAAGTGCTTACTTAATAATTGAATGATTAAATGTGCATATGGAACAAATTAATTAAATGGTGTTCAAATCAATTTACGAAATTAACCTTGTCGCTAACCTGGATCACATAGAAAATAATAATATTAAACTTGCTCTTACACAAGAGATTCGCTGTCAATGATGGCTACAATGTTTAACACTCACGAAAAACACCTTAAAGATGCCGCTAATTCTCCCTCTAATCACGGTGTCCCCCTTATTTCCCCTATGCCCTAGACCTAAATGTTGCTCTCCGTCCCAACAGTCTACATCGTCGACGAGATCTAGTTTTCAAGTCCCCCCGTTCTCTCGCTTCTTGGCCTTCTTATACAAGCTTACTCTTTTTTTGTTATTCATTTCTAATTTCTGTCGCAGCGTCTCAACCTCCATAACTCAACCGCTCTGTTGTGCTTATGAGTCAAAGTCTTGTGGAGTTCAGCATATTACTCGAGCCTTGCTGACGGTTAAGTGTTTGCGTTCAGTGTTTGCTTACGCAGCTGTACCGACTGCGTCCTGTAGTCCCACACCTCTAACATAGCTGTCGATACATACACTTTACACATCGCCCCGATACATGAATATCATAAATCTCATGACAGGAGACTCCCTTAAATACTGGTAGTTAAATCCGCAGACTTTCAGGTATATAGATTCTTAACCGCTACAGTTAAATCCATAGACTTTCTGATTAGGTCTGAGAATCTGTTGCTTTAAGTTCTTTTATAAAATGGATGATATTAAAACCCGTTATTTTTAACGGGCACACACTCGACATTAATAACGTCCATGTGCCGTTAAAAATAACGACAGTAAATTGGTCAAGTTTTATATAAAGGATGACCACAAAAAATGTTTCAGTTTAATGTTTGATGATTAACTATCATAAGTAGAAGAATAAAACAAAGCCATCTGTCACAGAAGTTTTGAAGTCCACCGTGGTCGAGTGGTCTGCGGCCCGTGTTCTGTATTGGGTCTCTGTACCGGGATCGTCGCATGGAGCTCACCATCACCCTTACTCTTAGAATGTTAACCTTAAGAATTTGAAAAACCAATGTACTAATGTCTATGTACCGTGTACTCGATTGGAAATAAAGATTGTTTTTTTACCCAGTAAAAACAATCTTTACTTCCAATCGAGTACACAGTACATGGACATTAGTACCTTGGTTTTTGAAATCCTTAAGGCGGTATGTGTAACCAGTATATACGTAGCCATATTTCTATTTTAGGGAGTTGTGGACGTTCAAAAACGGAAACATTTTTGGTGGTCGTCCTGTATAGTGACAGGTTTTCCGTTTCTCCATATTACTCGTGAAGTCAATAAAAACATAGAAACGCAAAAGCGTTGATAAGGATTCAATGTAAGCAAACTATGTTTTCACTTATTTATTTTAACACATTTTAATTCCTAACTATTTCGCCTCTCGTATACAGTATAGATTATCTGCTGTATCTATATTACGGCTATCGTATTTTTTCCAACCTATTCAATCGAGCGCCACACACGGAGGACGGCACGAAGGAAGGTAAGTGTATATTAATATGTAGGTGTGATAAGTTCCTGGTGTTGTCTCGAGTACAAGAGAAAAGTGTAGGAACTTTTTCGCTTGGGCTTTACAGGCATCAGAAGTTTGAGTTGTTCTCCGTTTTCGGTCGTCAGCCTAGAAAAAAATTCTGCAAATCGAAGAAAATATTTTTAACCTAAAACTAAACCCTCCTATTTTGCCTCGTAGAAACACAACATTAGCATTGTTCAATTGTTGATGGACATTGAAACAGAAAATAAATTGCAAAAGTGTATTAAACTTTATATGAAGTAATATATCTTAATTTCTTGCTCACGAAGTAGCCTTGTGAACATGGGTTATTAAAAATGATTGACCTTAAAATATTTTGATCATGGAAAAACAATTGTCCAGAAGTCAAAGCTTTCCTTACTTGTTCCTAGATTGAAATGTCATTAATACTCGTACAAACGTCATGCTGGTTACACAATTGAGGAAATAAATTTGGACTGAGGTTAAATCTAATTTTCCTTGGGCAGTTTCTCACATGCCATTTATTTATGGTCAAATAGGATGATAATTTAAAGTTTATACACTATAAGCACATCACTATGAGCGATTGATTGATAAAAACAAATTAGGAATTGCAATTCAAAAGCTTCTGTAGTATAATTTACAACTCGACATCCGGCGACTTTGTGCAGTAGGCCTATGCTTCCAAGGGAAGTGCAAAGATTGTCGGCAGTAAGTGGATCAGGTTGTGAGTGTTGTGTTGACTTGTGAGTGGAAGAGCTCCAAGAAGCTCGTGCTGCTGTGAAGTCAGATCATTGTTGACGTGTCGGATAACGCTCGTAGGATTTTTGTTCGGTAGATTCAGTTATTACAAAAATGAAGGTTTACTGGGCTGCTTAATAGAGCTAGTGTGTTCGAGGTTACAGGAGTAGTTCTGATTGCGAGAAAGATGGTGAGCAGTTATGCTTGAAGGAAAGAAGCAAGCTTGTAATGTTTTGGTAATGATTGGTGTTGTAAATATGGTTGGTAATTGGTAGTGCTGATGGGGTTTTCAGCCACCAAACTTTACTTTTATATTTTCCTCTGATTTTTGGTGTCTTTGCCCGTGTGACCTGAATGAGGGAAATGAGAGGACTCCTGAATGTGACTTAGCTCCATTTCAGTGAGGTGGCACGTTAAATTGTTTAGCTGATCTTGAGCAGCATTGAGCCAGTCTGAGGCTTCCAGGAGGTAAGGATGGCACGCTCCAGGACATGCCTAACCCAGAACTTCAGTGTCGGCAATTGGTGTACTCGAGTACGACACGAGTACAGCGGGTAGTTTACTTGAATGCAGGAAGTCTTGTGCAATAAGTTGTGAGTTATGAGTTATGAGCTGTGAGCAGGGGCGGATGACTTCTTCCCGAAGGCTGTCTAGCTCGACGCATGAAGCAATAATGATCATGGGCGGCGTCACTATACCGAGGCTAGAACAATTGTTGAATGTTGCCACAAAGTGTGTCTTAAATTATTATTGGTAACTGGAACTGGTTATCAATTTCAAATAACATACATCATTAAGTTATCAAGAGAATTAACTATGAACTATAAAAAGCAATGATAAATTTCTATAATGATAATTGCGCTAATTTTTAGTGACGGAAATGACATTATTGTTAATTTATATTGAAAAGGTATTTGCTATTATACGTAAGGAGATTGGAATTAAGATTATGAAATATTCAACATAATATGAATGGTATATAGAGCGATATCATTTTTGCTATAAGCGTCAGCCCCAATGTGTCCAGCCTCTTCAACCTCACGCACTGAACAAGTTTGTGAGCAGTTGTGCTGTAAAGTAGCTTAGGGTTGAGTCCATCAAACTGAATTACAGTTTCATTCTACTTTCCGTACTTAATTACCTGATTTCAGTCTTACTGTTGAAAAATCCAACTGTCACATTATATTGCATGAAAATTTGCCGAAGTGAACGCCTCTTTGCAATTCTTCTTCGCTTTATTTTTCAATTTCGTTTCAACTGTGGGCAAATACCATTGTTTGTGATATTATCAACTAATGTGTTTCTACTATTTAGGAATCTTAACGATACTGCATTTTATATAAATAAATTTTACATTATCTGCATATTGCTACTGATAAGTCTCGTTTTATGGCCTTTGTCTCGTCAGCATTATCCTAGCTTCTACATATTTTAATTTCTGTGTTCAGTAAAAACACAAAGTTTCTACGATATCACTAAATGTACAAGTATTTTAACCACCTTTAGACTTGAATCATAAGGGATTTAAAAACGTTATGCTAATACATAGATCAGGTATATGCTAGATTAGAATTGGATTTTATTTAGTTTCTCTTTTATATTTTATGAGAGTCAATTAAAATGAGAGATAAATTGTTGATGATGTTGGATTTTCAAGGACAAGCATCAAATGAATTTTCCTTATGTAATTAGCGCTCTTAATTAGCATACATTTCGATACAACTCTAACAAACCATAAAAAACTAATTATCATTTTACTGAATCCAACAAGATATTTTTGTCTGTTCGTCAGGACTACCCTATCCGTTAGGAAATTGTGTTTTCCTTGCTAGTGAACGCACTGTTGAAAAAATTCTTATTTATGTTGTGGGTCAGGTTTATTTCAGTCACAGAATCATCGAAATGAATGAAAACAAATCTACACGTGTGTTAATGCATATGGTGTTAAGTTCTTGTTACCATACTGATTAGAAGTTCAATTGCTTGCATGATAAAAAAAAAATTGATGCATCAAACTAGAATAATTAATAGCTGATCATTAAGTTAGATGGAAACCAGAGGAATAATAAAATAAATTTACACATTCAATGATACAGATATAATTTAAAGTCCTTGTTACCTCTGTTGCCGTATTATTTACAATTTAAATAGTCTATGTAGCAAATCATAGTCCCTCTTCAGCCTTGAAGTGGGAAGTCGTTTTAATGTTTCTATACGGCGCTTAAGTGTCCCTCTAGCTTAAATGTGTACTGAGTTAATATGATTCCTTGTATTTATATCATAATAAAATACTTAAATTAGTAGCATAATGCGTTCAAGGAAAATTGAGTGCATGACACTAAGTATTTGAATGTTCTGTATGGTGTGGTATACCGTCAGTGGTGAAATTTTTGCATGAGTTTTAAATGCAGAATCGACGGGGTCATGGATGAGTGTTCAAATCGAAGAGTTCAAAACTAGAAAAAAACGAAGTTTTAAGAATATGTATAAAAGTGAGCTACAAGAATCAATACGTGCAATAACATCTTCATGTATACTTCACAAACATGTATAATTTCTTGAGCATATACATATAGTAGATTTGCGTGTTATAGATGCCTTTTGTACAACAAGCATAAGCACTATGTGCATAAAGTAACTGCCTTTTGTCTAACAAACATTTTTAATAGATATGGACGTAACAACTGTATCATGTATAACAAGCACACACACAGAAATTTATACACTTGTAGTAACAGTCATATCTACATAAAGTAAAACGATTAAAATGTTGCAGTGAACCTTGGTTTCAGCAATTTTTCCCTCGTTAACTCAGCACGCATTCCCCAGATGTTCCAACACACCTTCACTCGCCCTCACATAAAAAGAGAACTGGGATGAGGCTGGTAAATGTATTAGATATCTATTTAATATATTTTAAATTCATTAAAATTTTTCTACGAGGTGATGATAATAACAATGAAAGTGATGATAATATTGTACATACACGGAAAGAGACACGGTTAGAAAAGTCACTGCATTCACACTAAAGTCAAAGCACTGGCTTCCAATTTAGCACCTCGGTTTCTTGTGGTCATGTAAAATTCAATAAGGCTTAGCGTGCTGGATTATTTCTCACTAACCTCTTGGTAACTTCTTGTTACTCTTACAGGGGCCCGTCAGTTCTGAGGGTTGAGCGAAAAACCATAAAAAAAAGGTACACTGTACATTTATTTCTGAGCTCGACAGTGATCATCTTTACTTGTATTCGCAGTTAATAAAATTTATCTAATAATTGAAGGTTGTTTGCTTAAAATAATGAGTTGGCTCATCCTTGGAGAACAACAGTCGAATGTGATGCTTGGTGCTTGACGTGCAAGTGTACGTGTAACATTAATATCTTTCACAGGCAAGGGTGTGTAAACGTCAACAGTGACGGGACTGCACCATTTGAAGTACGCACAACAACTGCATACAGAATGCCCCACAAAAAATCAGGAAATTTTGACCAGTTTATTTGATTGTAGAAGACAGAAAATAGTTGTTAACAGAAAACATCGGTCAAATGGATTTTCAGTTATCGAACTTAAAACCACTACACCAAACTGTCTGAATTTTTTCAATCCCGTGTTGAAACCTTTTTCTTGAAGAGAACAATATCTTCAATTTGAACATTTAAAACTGCTGCATTCTTGAATCACAGAAGAAGGAATTAAAAAATGTACACGTTAGAAAATTCTTTTTTAATCGATAAAATAGAATACATGGTAAAATACTGGTGTAAAATCTATCATGTAGCTCTAAAATTTCTTCATTTTCTCTGAGGCACTCTGTGTATTTTGCTTACTGATCAATGGAGGTGAACAATATATTGACCTGAAAACAAACGTCGCTTGAATAAACACCCGTACCAAATACAAAATTATAGAGATGTTAGAAACTTAGCTCTTCATTATGCCGCTTGAAATTCAGCAGCCATTTGACAACGGGAACCTCCTCTAAAAATTTCCTTGAAAATAAATGCGGGAAACTTCGCTCCCTGGAACTGCCCCATCAGGCTGGCATTTAAAAGACTTCTGTGTCCTCATCTTCCGGTGTTTTTTCATTCGAAGGAACGGAAACTTTGGTCTGAGATACACTCAAGAAAGAGTTCTTATGAGAAAAAGAGAGTCTCTGGTGGCAGATGGTTCTCTTGTTTTCGCGATGAAATTTTTGCGTAAGTTTGAAACTTAGGAAATTGGCTGAGCCATGTCCCGTTGACCTTGCTTTTTAGATAAGCAGAGTTTTTCAAGTCTTTGTGAGACTCCAGACATTCTAGGAGCTTACCTGGATAAATGACTGTAATTTCCTCTTTTTGGTGGCTTAAAACGTGAAAACTAGACTTTGCGTCGCCGACAGCTGTTTTTAGCTAAGGAATTTGAAGACTTGCGAAGTTCCTCTGAACAATGACTCACTTTTTCAAACGATGTATTGGAATTGCCAGATTTCAAGTAGTTTAACTTTGTTGGCTTTCTTTTTCCGAGTATTTATAAAGAGAATCATTTTTAGCCTCAGTTTTTGAGCTGTGTAGAAGTTAAGACGTTGACACAAATTATTCAATCATGTTCATAAACGCGTTGAATCAAAATGAAATAGTAGAATCATCTATTACACGTTATCTATGTGTTAAGATAATTTAAGTAAGAAGCTTTATCCACAGCTATCGCATGACAAAAAGTACACAAAATTGAAACTTTCATCAAAAGAAGAACATCAACATTTATGTAACACTTACTGGTTAGAAATCATACAAAAGTGGGAGATTGAAATATCGTACCAGAACATACGTAGAACCATGGCAGAAATTTATGCCTAAATGTAGGCTCGTAACCTATCTCCTTCAACGAATGAATTAGTCTATAAATGTTTGCGTAATTACGTGGTAAACTGTACCATCTATTTATCGACAGCGAAATGAGACCATTTCTTGGGCACCTCTTTTAGATGCTAATTTGGACTCGACCGGCCTACTTGTCTTGTGTTCTTAAGCCTTCCTTGGTCTCCTTGTCCCTCCTTCAAGTATTAAGAGATTATTTTATCTAAATACTCAATGCAGAGTCATTTACTCATCTTATGTCTACAGTGCAGTAAAAAAATAATTTTTGCGTAACCACTCGGATGCATAAACTGTGCATGTAGCTCCGGTCTGTAGATAATTTTGGCCTGTTTATTAACTTCATTCTAGCCAAAATTTTAGCTGTGCTCATGAACTTCTCTTGAACATCATGCCTCTTCGTAGTATTTCGGACTCATGGCATGAGAAGAAAAAAGATCACCTCGACTTTACTGTTGCATTTGACTGTCTGAGTTACTAAATTGTTGCACTAATTGAGGTGCTTCTGCATTAGAGCTTTTAGATCCCGACCATTCGAGGTCAACACGGGTAAGAATAAGGAGCATGATCTCAATAAAGGAGAAAACAGAATCCTATTGCAGTTGTGCAAGGCTTTTGTGTTTTTGACCGTATTTGTTGCGCATATGTTATAGCTTGGTTGAAAACGTACTATCTGTTGGTATGTTATTTACGTATCAGAATGCACGGAATTTTTATTGAAAAAGTGTTTATATATTAAAATGATAAAACTGCAAATGAACTAAAATCAGTAGTACCCACTTCTTCTATAGCAACCAATAATGTTTACATTGTCTAAGCGATAAATTTCAAATTGATCTTCAGAATATTGAATATTGAATATTGTTTTTCAGAGTATTGTTCAGAATATTATTTATATATTGTTATATATAAATATTGTTGCCACTTGGAAATAAATGTGTAAAATATGACTAGTGCTGGACCAAGAAATTGATGTACAGTATAAAATTAAGGAATGTTTCAAAGCTGATGAAAAGCGAGACCTCTAAGAGCATCAACATGGTTCGTAACGAAGACCAAAATATGACAATTGCTGTTTTTCTACACAGCAACTGCAGTTTATTTTGCATCTCTGCATGACGTAATGCAGAAAACACTTCTGATCCAATCCAAAACTTGTGTTTTTTTATCACACTTCAATGCAAATGCTCGCACTAGGGTTGCTCGCATTACTTAACCACGTACTTGTTATGCATTGCAGGAACATTTTCATGCTTCAGTCTAGGAGTTTGCTAATGAGAATCATGTTTTCATTCCATGCCCGGCTGATCAGTTCTCTAAAAATTTGTGGATGAAGAAAAACGAAGCTAAAATATGAGCAGAGATATACCGAGTCACATGACTTTGACGTTTGACTGCACGAGTCAAATGACTTTGGCGTCTGGCGGCATGAGTCACATAGCTGTACTATCATTTTTATTCCTACTTTTCAATACAAGATAAAAAAGTTATTTTGTGAAAATAAATCCGCTGAAAAACTAAGTACCTTCTTCGTTTTATTAAATGAGATTTCTTTAAATTGTTCACAAATATGATTGCTTTATATTACATGCATATTGATTTAACTCTAGTTTGCAAACATGTTGCATAAATCTTGAATTAGATTAGAAAATGGTTTTAAAAGTAATTTGATATTCCTTTCTAGTTATTTGAATTTCACGAATGTAGTAAATTTTTTATTCTGAACATTTTTGGTGATATACCACATCATTTTTTTTCATCTAAGTAACTAGCTCCTCAAAATCCTGTATGAGATTCATTTGCCTATTTTTCTTCTTCTTCATTGAAATCAATCCAGAGTACGTTTCGAGGACTACGTATAACACTTTTGTTTTTGTCACAAGGAGCACCGGAAAAATGTGATATTTTCATTGTATTTCATTGTGCATTTCATTATATAGAAAACCTTGAAATCTCCTCATTCATTCTGAACTAACCAAATCTCTTTATCATTTGTAGTTTGATAGCTATAATAGTTTTAAAAAGGTACCTTACTTATGGGCCACCCTGTACAAGCTTACGTTTAGAGGTTAAAGTTGGTGACATTATTCTGTTGGGAAATGATCAGCGTCAGTTGAGCTCCTGATCTTTCCATGTGATAAAATAAATAGGTTCTGGCTAATTTTAATGAAAAATGTTAAAGGCATTTATAAGTTCTTAATATTTCTTATTCGAATATTCCCATGATCGATTGATTATTCGTGGCCATTATTCAAACTTGAATGTCACATAGCATTTACCAGTGATGTTAATGGAAACTTCAACGCTTCAGATTATATGTTAGTTAACTTCATTAAGATTTCAAGGCAATAAATTTATTATAAATGCTTTAAGGTTTCAAAGCTTTGTTGTTCTTACTTTCAGTTCAGAGTAATAAAAAGAATGCAGACTAAAAAGTAAATGCACCACACATAACTAAAAATTTCTGTAAATCAAGTTCGACATGTTACCAAAAATGTGTTTGAGGTGACCTACATATTTGGTAAGAATCCTGTATGCCGGCAGAGCGGCCGACTTTCCTAAGTGTGGAGTTCCATCTTCTCCACAGACGGACAATTTATCTATATCATTAAAAAGAGCGTCGTGTATTTATTTGTAGATTGGTATATTTCATGTTCCCTCACTACTAAATAAGATAGGGATAGGATTCGAAACAAGCTTTTACCAAGGAGTTGAAATAAAGTATTTATTCCGTTCATGTCACCAATAGAATGGGGACACATGTATTATAAACATTGCGTTGTGGATCCGAAAGACGCTGGATTATTATAAAATGCATGAATTTTTTCGCTTTTAGCCTTCTTCTCTTCGATATGGAGACTTTTAGAATGGCGGCGTCGACTGGCAAATGAAATAAAGAAATTCTTTGAAAACACAGGAATTTTATCTACAAGCGGGACTACTTGGCGTGTCCATAAGAGCCGGGTAGCAGAACGAAATTTTACAAGCCATCTTATTTCATGCATCTTTCCAGGAGTTAAAGAACTGTGAGGTTTATCTGTTTGCGAGTACCAACACTACTTGTATTCTTACCATATTAGTGTGTCAATTTCTAATAACTATAAGAAGCTGAGGAAGATTCTTCGTCTTATTTTAACAAAAAAAAGCCGGTTTCAACTCTAGTTCAAATTTATACGTGTTTGAAAATTTTTAAACTAGATACAATTAATGGATATTTTATCATCTGCATGTGTAAAAATATATCATTACATCGTATATAAATACACAAGGATTCAATTCTTCACTCGAGAAAGATAATAAAAATACAAACGATGAAACTGTATTGCCTTGCTTACGATATTTTCAGTTTCATTCATTTTGATGGGGCTGCAACAAATGAATGCAACAGAATTGTAAAAGTGCAACACCATGTTATTGTATCATACATCACTTATTAAGTTTGAAGAGCTTAAATTTTAAAAGACCTTTACCTTGTGTTGAAAGAGAACCTAGGACGCTGCATCACTTATGTTCATGTTACAAGCAGTACTTGTGTGTGCTCTGGTACATGCATCGTATAATACAAGCTTTACTTTATGAGTCTTTTGAGCACGCCAAACATCAGCTTGCAAACAAATATCGTCGTTGAATGACCGTGTTTTCAAAAAGTTACCTTTCGTTACCTTGTAAATTAATAACTGTGTCAAAGAAGTAACTTTTTGCAATTTATGCTTACTGAAATTATACTCATTATGAAAGGAATGAATTAATAAATCCGTTCGTGTTCCACAATTGACAGAGCTATCCTTAAAAAAACATTGACAATTTAGAAATTTATTTCACCTTGTTAATCATTACACTTTACGATAGAAGACTGACACTAAAACTAGGAAATCATTGTATCTAGGCACACTACTCGCTTACCACAATGGCTGAACTTCTCAAATGCTGCATCAGTTGCTAATTAAGGAGGAATCTTGCGGATTACTGCTTGCGGGTTAATTAAAGAGATGCTCTTACGCTTCAGAGGGCTCGAGAATGGAGGCAGAACTGAGATTGACAGCTGAGTAGTTTGAGGGTTTGACTGCTGAAAACTATGCTGCTCATTAGAACAGCATTTCACGTGAAATTGGGCTCTCCCAGTGCATGGAACTTCAGTTTCAGATTACCATAAGCTTAGGGCAATTAGCAGAAAGAACACGATGATCGGGCAAAATTGGCTTAATGATACATTATCGTTACCTAATTACTGATACCTGATAATCAGTGATGTTCTGAATTTAATCAGTTCTGTAATTTCAGGTATGAAGGTTACTGAATCATGTGGTCTAAAACTATAAAGCCATGCATGGATTTTACTTAGGGAATTCCGATATTATGAATTGCTACCTTTCACCCTTAACAGCTTGTGTCCAGCCTGGAACAGCGAAGCCTGGAGCAGGCGTTCATGAAACCTGCCAAGAAAGGAGAATAAAAGTTTAGAAATCTAAATAGGTTATAGCGTTTTTGTCGCTCATGCAAAACAGCCTAAGCTTAGAAACTGAAAAACTAAACAAACAGCAAATTTTAATCTCAGACATTGTTTGATTTGTCTTCAGACACGTATTCCGACTCGGATTTCACGACTCAGACACCACGACTCAGACACCACGATTCTGACACCACGACTCCTCATTTGCTGGGTACTGAAGAAGATGATTCTGTACTGAAAAGACCCAATGCCACTCATTTGATCCAGTTTTATTCTCTTTGCTCAAGTCACATTTCTTTGACACAGTCACGCTCATTTGGCCCAGTCTTATTCATTTTGGCCCAGTCACATTCCTTTTTCCCAGTCCCATTTCCTTTAGCCTAGTCACATTCCTTTTCCCCAGTCCCATTCCCTTTGGCCCAGTCACATTCCTTTTTCCCAGTCCCATTCCTTTTGGCCTAGTAACATTCCTTTTTCACAGTCCCATTCCCTTTGGCCTAGTCACATTCCATTTTCACAGTCCCATTCCCTTTGGCCCACTCACATTTCATTTTCACAGTCCCATTCCCACTGGCCTAGTAACATTTCATTTTCCCAGTCCCATTCCCTTTGGCCAAGTCACATTCCTTTTCCACAGTTCCATTCTTTTGGTCCACTCACATTTCATTTTCACAGTCCCATTCCCATTGGCCTAGTAACATTTCATTTTCCCAGTCCCATTCCCTTTGGCCTAGTCACATTCCTTTTCCACAGTTCCATTCTTTTGGTCCAGTCGCATTTGTTCAGCACAACTTCAGTGTCGTCTCACGCCCCAGAAGAGACTCCAGTGAACGACTGCTTTACAACAGGACTGGGTTCTCACACGCCCAGGTCTCCACAACATGAAAACTTTTATGAGTTTTTGTTGCAATTCTTTTTTATTCTTAACGTGAGCTGAATATGAATAAAAAATTGTGCTTTTTAGGCGCGTATTCTAACATTATAGAAACGAATAAATCATTCATAACTTCTGCCTGTCCATCGCTTCTGTTGCCTCCTGCAGCACATCGCCTTTGTTCTGTCTCTCATTCTCTTCATATCATCGCCATTGTTTCCCGTTGTTTAGTTGTGCTGATCCAGGTCGAGATACTCCAGTAATTTATAAAAAAATTTGTGTCGTATGATGTACTCATTACATTAAATTAAAAAAAACAATATACTTTTTTGGGTTGATTTAGCAGCTACTTTCTGAGTGACCAACATATACGACTGAGTAGCAGCATTTTCGAGTGGATGTGATAATGTTCTTTGACATAATGGTATCAGTATCTTTTTACACTAGTTTATGGTGTTAATTCCTTTATAAATACGGTACTCAACATTATGTAAATGAAATCGCACTAAAATACTCGGATAACACAGAATTCACGACCAAAGTTGAACTCTAAGCTATAAACTCAAAAAATAAAGTTAAAGATATTAGTAATCAGATATTGGTTAAGTTAACTTAACTTAATGGGAAGGACAAAATTAAAATTCTGACTGAAAGAATATAAGCAAACTGAAACTGTTAAATAGTTTACAAATGAACTGCACAATGCAATCACCGTCAAGGATGTTCAGTAATCTAATGGAAATCATTCAAGAAATGCCTGACCATAAATGGAAATTAGCATTTAGTTACTCCATGGTGGACAAACATATCAGCTCAAAATATTACGTATTCCTGTTATGTTCTTTTTTTATAATTAATGGTTTTGGGGATATTTTTTGCAATCAGCGAATGTAAACAACTTTGTTCTGTTGATTTAATCAATTTTCATTACGTTTTTCATATATTGTCTCAATAATTTCGTGAGTAAAAAATTGAGAGTCACATTCCAAAAACCAATTCAGTCCAATGAAGGAATGTCATAATACAAAATGTTTGCATTTAAAAAATCAAATTAGATTTTCACTGTGTACTAACAGAAACTTCAATGTGTTTTTCAGCGTTACGATGTCAAATTTAAAAAACAAAAGTTAAAGAATAATAAAGAATAATTGAGCAGTAACGTGGAGAAACGTTAACTCTAGCCTATGGGGCAAAATTAAGTGATACTTACCAGCAGGTTCAGTGACGTATAAACTTTTATGTAGCATTGGTTTGTAGCGGGAAGGATACGTCCTGTAAGGTTTATTATTTTCATTAGACTAAAATTTTCCTTATGCCCTTGATTGAAAGTTGCGACCTTTAAACACGATCTTCTTGAAACTTTGTTTTGGTCCGAGTTAACCTTTTTCCACGAGACGAAACAGCTGTTGGAATTACGCAGAGTGAAACACGTAGGTGATTCAAACACAACTCAATTGCGTGTCAATACAATGACAAAAACTCCCTGTTAGGAGGTTGTGTATTGCTTTTTCTCGGAAACTCCGACTCACTAGAAATTTTCATCTGTCATTTCTTTTAAACAGCACCCTTTTCATCTGTATCAATTTATCACATAAATGGTAACCATTTATTAATCATTATGAGGGATTTGATTACAATCATGAACATATTTTGTTTAATAATCATTATAGATGATTTGTTGATCACAGTTTATTCATTGCAAAACAACTTAGACCAGAAAGGTCTTCAATATGGTGATTTTGAATTTAGTTTGTTGGAGTGAAAAGACAATCTCGAAACTAGAAGCCCCCTGTAAATTGATATTAGTGAGTGTTCTTGGCAGATCAGAATAATGGGATGTCTGGAGATCGACAAGGATTGTCACAAGCCTGTTTGATGTTCATGCAGAGACCGGCAAAGTTTAGGATAGGAATAATATATCACTTGTGCGCTTTGCACAACAAAGGACCGTTTGATGCTTCTGGCTTGCAGGCATTGTTCGTGATAAGATGGACAGATCTGCTGCTCTCGTTGTGCCAGGTTTACCATAAAACCAAGATGTCCAGTGTTCCTACATTGTTCGCAGTCTTGGACCACTCTAGGACGTGAGCAGAACCACTAAAAACAAATCCAGGCAAAAACTTCCTCCAATTGGTATTCGGCGAAGCTTCAGCGAGAGAAGCCATGGCGGTTCCTCCTTCCAAAGCTTCCTGCAAACTCGGCACGCAGTTCCCGCAAAAATAGACGAGGAAATTGCAGCCTCATCACGTTGATGAGAGGGGAAGCAGTTTGCCACATCAAAGCCTTTAGCAACGCTTCGATGCTCATCGCATCTATCTACCCTCCCCGCTAGAGAGGGTACATGTCACTCTTCTTGAATTTTGATCTCAAATTCTGGCGGTCTTTCATTTCATTAATTCTTTAGAAGCTCGTCATGTGGGAGGATTCCATGGTGATTTATTCTCGCCGATGGTTCTTCTTCATCACAGTAATTGGCAATTCGGGGCTAAACAGCCAAATGAACTTCATCAAGGCAGAAAATTAAGTCATTGAGCTAATTGAAGCTGTGATAAGTTTTGCAGCTTAAGTACTTATCAATACTTAATTAAACGTTCCGATTTTTCGAAGTGACTGTGAATGTAAAATTCACAGCGATGCAGAGTCGTAAAGAACGAGGTCTTTGCTTTGAATGTTCAGGCCGCTGTGGTGGTGACTATTGGATCAACCGATGCAGTGGTGAGTATTGTGCCGACCACTGCCATGATGAATATTTCCTCAGCTTCTTTCATGCTGATAAATATAACCTGATGATTTGATAAATATTCTGTAATTTTCTGCGATCGTAAATTTTGTCAGTCGTTGCAACGATGTTTAGTCCGTCAGTTGTCTTCTTGCAAAATATTATTGCTTGTGGTCCTGTTAAATATTATGTCAGTTGTTATCTTGCCAATGTTTTTCACTTGTTGCTGTGATAAATATTATGTCAGTTACGTTTTTGCTAAATATTTTCAGCCGTTGCCCTAATAAACATTATTTCAGTTCATGTCTTGCTATATACTTTCACTAGTTGCAATAATGTCAAGATAGCCTTACGTCTTCTCCAAAAATTGTCTGAAAAATTATTGCCATTTATTTCCACAAAAAATGATTAAAGGTGCATTAGGAAACACATCAAATCAGAGATTTTCGTATAGCACAGTTTGAAACGCAGTATTTTTCAGTTTACGTGCCCCTAATTTTACCAACAAAAGTTTGAATTCGTTAGCAAAAAATCAAAGACAGTTGTGCAAAAAGCGATGTGTTTATTCGTTATCTACACGTAAATATTTGCATGTAGATGGAGTTTCATGGAGTTTCGTGTAATAACGAATTTTTGTGAAAAGGCTATCAGTTGTTATCTTGCTGAATATTTTCACTCGTTTCCATGATAGTTTTTATGTCAGTTGCGTTCTTGCTAAATATTTTCAGCCGTTGCCTTGACAATCATTATGTTTGTTAATGTCCTGATCAATGCTTCCACTATTTACCATGGTAAATATTATGACAGTTGTTGCCGTAATAAATATCTCGTATGGCGCTTACCGCCAACCTACCATAAACTAATCATATATTCATAGTTATTGGAGCTGCACTGCAGAATTTGTTCTCAAAATATGCGAACTAAGTTAGCGGGGAATTTCACATGGTTTGAAAAATAAGTAACTAACAAACTCATCCTACAAACATGTTAAGTTCATGGAGCCTAAAGGAGGAGTGTCACTCAATTGCGACTCCAATGTTATTCCTGCTTTCATGAATACGCATGTTTGGTCTCAAACATTCATATGTTCATGTTCTTTTTGAAATGGTAGTGTCGTCGTCAAGAACAAAAAAAAAAACACTGTCCTGCAATTTATTACAAGTTTGATCTGTCAAAGTGCTCAAAAATAACTGGGGAATAGATAAGAGTTGGAACTCAATTCTGTCGTGTGCTGCGCACGACTTCATCACACGACACCCAGAGACTTGTGTGGTGCTCAGTGCCTTGATTAGTTGTGGCTGGTAAGTCCATTTGAATGTTCATTTTGCTCATGGGTTGTGGCAGGGAACTTCATATTGAATTTTCAAATTGTTCATTAATTAAGGCTGGGAACGTTCACATTGAACAGATACAGCCTTTATTCAGCTGAACACAAACAGTTATTGATCACGCGCGGTCAGTCTCATCTTTTTCTGTCTCATTTCTCTATTGAGATCAAGTTTTGGAAAATTAGGATATAACTGCGGAGTGTATTCTAAATTTATGCTAGATGTGTTCTATTAAGCACTCAAATACAAGCAAACATTCATGCAGGGAGTTCGTGGAATGTGTTTATGAAATCCTGAGTACGTTATTAATGTTCTATTTAAATCCTGTCATTGCCATACTCTTCATTTAGCTTACTATTTAATTAACTGCTCACTTGCCTCAACGGCTAGGGAATGAGTCAAAGAATGCATAATGCTATAATTTTGAGCGAAAAAGTTATTGATGCAACATCAAGTCAAGAAAATTAGGAACCCCTGTGAATAATTTCGCAGTTTTTGCATGGTTAGTTTCCTCAGGAGTAAAATCGTTAGAAGTCAACGCTCATCATCCAAACGGGCTGATAGGACAGAGATATGCTCGTTTAAAGTCATCGTAATGCTAATCCTCCAGCTGATCACGTTGACATCTTTCCATGAAAAATCAGTGAAAAAAATTCGTGCCTAAGTTACCCTTCGCGGGTATTTAGAGACGGTCGTTCTTTTGGTTTGAATTTTTATGTACGAGAAGACCCACGACGAGAAGGTCTTTCATTTGTTGCTATCAGTGCTGAATTCATCGCATGATTTAAAATTCAACGCCTGTGGATAGGATTTTCATGGATGTCACGCACGAGGGGGGTGATGCAAGCATCGTCAATTTTGTGCATGAATTTCATTGATCGCTGGTACCATTCATATTCGTTATTTCACATCACATTCCAGCCCGCCTCTCAAATTTTTTGTCCGAAGCTGTACTCATACTTGCATGACAGCTCAACATTAAGGCATCATTTACAATGTTGTGAGTATCCAGGATACGAGTCATTGAGTTTTGTATTGAAATTTGCCCTCAATGTATTCACAATCTACCTTGTAAATTAATTCCAGTCTTGCAATTATGTAAGCCGATCAAAGAACACATGACTCTCAGTGTTGTTACAGTCACAGACGAGTTTGCGACATACTTTGTGCCACTAAACTGAGTCACCTTCGAGATTTTATCTCCATTGACGGTGCTTATTAGAGCAGTAATTGTTCTCTCTGATGTACAGTCTTCCGGAGGTTCAGACCAATGATTTTATGCTGGTATAAAAAAGAACGAAAAGGACTCAAATAATTTTGTTTGCTTGAATGAAGAAACATTTTGTTTACGTCTCTATTCTTCATAAGAACTTGGATGGAAAGTTTATTTCTCACAAATGATTTTACAAGTTTTCACGACACACACTAACTGAAACACAGCAAATATATTTTCCGACACTGGAAGATGTCACAAAAGTCATTGATCTTTCCAGTTTTTTTTTAAATTACACTGCATTTTGCTTATTTTTGTAAGGAAATTTTTCTAAAAAGATTACATTGACTTGCTGGAACATTGAAATTTTTCCCGAGACATGATCTACTTTGCCATGTCACTCAATCGTAATTTTATAATTGAGGAGAAAAATAACAGAATATTGAATTGAAATTTTGATTTGTTCTTGCAGAATGCGTTATGACTGGAGACTATTTACATGGAAATCTATCCTATTGTTGGACTGTAAAATGATAAAAAAGTTTCAGGCATTTCTTTGGCTGATACCGTGGTCGAGTTCGAGCAACCACCGTGGTCGAGTGGTCTGCGGCCTGTGTTTGGTATCAGGTCTCTGATTCGGGCAGAAAGACCGCGGGTTCGAAACCCGGCCATGAATACGAACTGTTTCTCGTTTCGCGCCGTGAGCTCGCACTTATCGGTAAGCCCTCAACTCCCCGCCCATGGACACATCCCGGAATCGTCGCATGGAGCTCACCATCATCCTTACTCTAAGAATGTTAACCTTAAGAATTTGAAAAACGAATGTACTAATGTCTATGTACTGTGTACTTGATTGGAAATAAAGTTGTTTGTTTTGTTTGATAGAAGAAGAGAGAACGAGAGATGAAGACTTCATAGTGTGATCACTTGAAAAAGCGAATTTATCACTTAAATGCACCATGTATTATGAATGATACTAGTAGACCCACACGTGAAAATTCACATGCTTTTTATTAAATTATTTCAGTTTTTTGCCAGCGGGCTTGACGAAGGAGTTTCCATACTGAAGACTGTCTTTGGTATCCACAATACAATGCTTACAATACATGTATACCCTAACGAATTTGCTCTTATCTAAATCCGTTAGAGCGTGACAGAGAGACGGGCCAAATAAGCAACAAACTTTGTATTTTTAAATCAGGGGTCTGTAATCCGAATATTTGGCCTCTACTCTGCGCGAAGTTTCAACAGCTACGAAGAAATTCAGCTGAAAAAATATGCGAAATAGCTTATGTACGATAGGATCAAAAGCTTTAATACAGTATTTTGATTTTCGAGTATATGTTCCAGAAACTATATTTGCCATAGTAATTTAGGGATGAAATTTCATAGTATCTCATCTTGTTATTCGTAGACGAATTTCCTTCTATCTACATTAAATCCTTAGGAGCGGGACAGAGACGAACCAAGCAAGCAAGCAAGCAAGCAACAAGTTCGGTATTATTATACTAGTGTACCCGTGCCATCAAAATTGATGGCAAATACTGTTCTTGCAGCTATTCTTTCTTGCGCTGCTATTCTGTGATACCTTCTATGAACATAACGCTGCTCATCATCCTCCTATTCACGCCTCTGCGCCTGCCTTAGTCTTGCTGCGAGCGTATTTCTAGTCATTCTTGTGAACTACTTGCATACTGATCCCGCCTATGTTACCTTACAACAGCTTGTTGTTCTTGAGTTAATCTTTCTCTCGCTCTTCTTTTTTGCTCTCGATTCAGTCTGTTTTTCGTTCGAGTGGAGTTTCCATGCTTAAGCTCATTTCAAAGGTAACTTATTTTTCTTGTGACAGTAATAAACACTCAGAATACAGTATTTTTGAGCCACAATAGAAATAGTTATAGCTATTCGTGTCATATCCTAAATACAGAAAATTCAGCATTACTGAAAGCAACTGGGAGCTTGTGTATGTATATTGTAATATACAATACTCCGCCAAACTCGGTATCCACAATACGGACTCGAGTATATAAGGCTCTGGATCTCTCTAATTTTTTTGAAAGTGACTTATTATAGTGCACTTGTACAGTAATAATGAGTGTATTAATTTACCAGTGAAGTGAAACCAAGATCGCCAGTGTTAATTTCTTCCCATCTATTCTTAAGAGAATGACACGAAACATATAAATAAATGAATAAATATATAAACACACGACGGTCATTCTTAGTATTAGATAGTGTGATGTTCTAATTTTTTACGTATATATATATATATATATATATATATATAT
>VCRD01000359.1:124856-147368 GCA_006783055.1 Trinorchestia longiramus | reverse complement strand
TATATATATATATATATATATATATATATATATATATAAACATAGTCTTTATCATCTTTTCAGACGGTTTTACGAGAACAAGCAAAACTAGATCATAGAACAGTACAGCACATTTGACGTAGAATTGCTAAGTTATTCATGAGACATGCCTGCACTGCACAGAACCTAGCATTATAATTGAAACGTATCCAAAGCAAGCGAATTCAAAACGTGCGCAATTTAGTTGCCAGGGCTTGTGTCTCCTTTATCCTAAATAACTTTTCCCATTTATCTATCAAATACATTGATTTAAGAATCAAAACCACGTGTCTCCACTCTAACAGCCCACAGCTTCGTCAAACAGTTCAATGTCACAACTTTTGATCGTGATGAAGTTGAATATTATCTGTATATTAATACACTTACGACTATCGTACCTGTGCGTCACACCCTTCTTTGCGGTATCTATTATACGGTTGGGGTCGGGTCACGTTACATTACGTTACTTTGGGTTGGGAATATTATGAATGTTTTGGTTTTAGAATTTTTCCATTTTTAATTTTTTAAATGGTTTAAATTTTTATATTTTTAAATTACTTTTTTATGTTTTTAATTTTGCAGATTTTCATATGATTTAATTTTTTGAATTTTTCGAATTTTTTGAGTTTTTTGAATATTTTTGTTATTTTTTAATTTTTCGATTTTGTTTTAATTTTTTAAATTGATTAAGAATTTTCCTTTTATTAGTTTCTGAATTTTTGAATTTTTGAATTTTCGAATTTTTGTAAATATTTAATAATTTGTCAGTTATTTGAATTTTTCAATTTTTTTGAATTTTTTGAATTTTTTGGAATTTTTAATTTTTTTTTTAATTTTAAAAAATGCTGCTCGCGTATCAGTGATACCGACAATACCTTATTAATGTGCGAACATGTACTATGCAGCCCCATGAAATTGTGAATTTTTGAACGTGGCCCTTGCACTGAAAAGTTTGCCCACCCCTGATCTAAAACAATGGAGCAGAGAATAAGAGAACAAAGAGAAGCAGCAAGAGAGCGACAGAGAAGGAGCCGACAGCACTTGCGAGAAGACGAAAGGCAAGCAACTCGCGATAGAAGCAGACTACGAATGCAACAGCGAAGGATGAATATGAGTCAGGAGGAGCGAGAATTGCATCTTCAAATCATGTGAAATAGAGATCAAGAAAGTCGAAATGATATGAATGATGTGAGGAGACAGCAATTTCTAGAAAACAGGAGAGACAGATACCAAGAAAGACGAAATGATATGAACGAGGTGGAGAGACAGCAGTTTCTAGGAAACAGGAGAAATAGAGACCATGAAAGGTGGCATCAAAGTTGTTGAATCATATAATCAATGATTGTTAATTTATTCACTACCTGTAAAATCATGCTACTGAACAAAGCGCGAATTATTCGCGGGTCCTGCTAGTTATATTTAATAAGGCAAAATATTTTCACCAAGTAATTTCTACACGAGATAAGTATGCAGTACTGATGATGAGTATGAAGGAAATGTTATGTTAATACAGGTAGTGCCTGCACTTGCATGCTGTGCTACTGTTGTTGAAAATCTAGAAAATTTGACGTACCCTCCAGCAGGCGGTTGCTCCTACTCACATCTTCCTTCGAGAAGAATTTTTAATAAATTTTCCGGTGCAATTTCACAACTGATCTTCAAAACTCTTCCCTTGAGTGCCGTCCACTGCTTCACCCTGTGATGCATGCTGCCAGCAAGCTCGTGCCTTGCAAATTAGCTGCGTCTTCTAAAGAGTTCGCTTACTAAATTCGGAGTAAAATGTTGCTATGCTGATTCCGTCTTGCACTTTGAAAGTCAGTTTAGTGAACTCAATGTCAGATCTTACCTTCTTAATTACGTTCCCAGCTTCAGCCAAGGTTCACTAAATTTATATTCAGATTTCATCGTGTTTCTTATTTACCATCTTAAAAATCGACTACCTACCAGGTTTACGAAACTTCTGAAAACCCTATATTGTTCGTTAGTCTCATTTGCCACTCATAACGCAACAATACCAACTCTCAGTAAGAACGCTTGATGTCGTTCATTTGGTGCTGGAACTACAGTTCAGTCTCTTTTTAAGAATTCAAAAGTTATGTAGATTCCATTTGAAACTTAGGGAATTATTTCACTATTCCTTAGTTCATCAAAACCTGGGCGTTATTTTATTGCTAAGTTGAAGAGAGAAAATAAAGTAAGACCTTATATTACTGATTCATTTCAAATTGAAATGTGACAAACTTTACAGCAACATTTTTTCGTCTAATTTTCTTTGACATATAGAGAACCAGTTTGGTAAATTGAGTAATAGTTCTTTGCTTTAAGTTCATTTTGCAAGGAAACAGAGTTTGGTAAGTTTCAGAGAAATATTTTGATGTTTTAATTATATTTGGCAGATAGAGAGTCAATTTAGTAAACTTTGGAGAAGGTCTTGCTCCAGATAGGAGACATTTCAAACCAGTCTTTTGCGTAAGACATAACAACATTTTGCTCTAACCATCAGTAATATTTTTATGCTGATCCTGCAAATGGGTCAGTAGGCTAAACTTTTGAGCATGATCTTAAAATGCATAAAAATTACGCTTATTAGCTGGAGTGACATTTTATTAAATGATAGAGCAAGCCCCTGTCATTTATAGTTACATAGTTATACCATGATGAACACTTCACGATGTAGATTAATTGTGCGAGAAATACTAAAATATTCGTAGTTTTAATACAAATTCAAGAGAGAATTGTACGAAACACACTTGCAACTCATTAGGCTAGAGCCGCTAGACTATCTCAACCCTCGTGAATCTGCTGCTACTTGACATGGATGTATCTGAGACTGCTTTCATCGTGTATTGTATTTTCAGAAGCATAGAAATAAAATCCTTGCCTGAATAATTATCTAGCTCTCTCTCTGTAGTCTCCACGGACATGATTCTCAGTCACGGAGATTCTACAAAAACAATTAACGAGAACATGGAGTTATTCTAGTTAAAAAGATGGACTTTGCCTGAGATTCAAGGACACAATATGACTTATGTTATGCTACACAGATAATACTAAGGAATGTTTTTATTTTAAAGCTGCTGGTAAATTCCATGCAACTGAGCGTATGGTGTGATAATTTGCAGAAACTTTTGCTGAAATTTGTGTTTAAGAATGAACGAGGTTCATGACGTTGAAATAAAGGTGATCTAGTTATCTTCGTTCAATTAAAGATATTATTAAAAAATGTTACTACGGCCACATTTAAATAAAATCCGGCATATAGTTATTTAAGGTCTTTTTCATACTGACATTTGCTTACAATGGAAAGTTCGAAAAGTGGTCGGTTGAAATCATGGTTAACTCGTGAGTTTGAAACTTGTTCGGCTAGACAGGCAATGCAAGACTGTTGATAACAATTGGAGCAGCCAACTGCACTCAACATCTGTACGCGTTTGTTGCTCGTAAAGCAGTGTTTGGCCTCAAGGTGGTCCATTACGAGTGTCTTGTCCTATTGGATTGTACGCGGCGCACCCGAGGCGCACAAAACTAAGCTAAGTGATGCACGGCCTCCATTTTTTAGACCAGCGAATTTGGGTGCAGGCAGATTGTCCTGCTCGGATGGTTTCAATGCGGCTGGACGTGAGCCCTGGTGTATTTTCTGCAGCAGGCTGGTACAGAGTAGCTCTCCGTGTGGCTTTTTGCAAAGAAACACAGCTCCTCGAAGTTCTGCATCACAGCTCTCTGCAGAGAAAGTTTACACAAGATAGTCGTCCACTAAGCGACTTTCTGCAAAAAAGTCTATGCATAATGGTCATCTACTCCGTGACTTCCTGGAAAGGAAATTTATGCATCTTGGTTATTTACTTTGTGGACTTCTGAAATGAGGACTCATGCCTCGTGAGGATCTAGTTAACGATTTTATGTATTGTCATACGTCATAAATATCAGATGTAAAGTAGCTTTGTTCCGAACGGAATTCAACCATGAAGATTTCGTAGCTTTGAGTTATAGTTTTTGCAGTACAGAGGTCAGGATGTCTCCATGGCAGAACTGAGAGCAAAATCAATACAACAAAGTGAAATTTACTCAACCAAAGTTTCGGGCCTACTCAACTCAGCGTAAATTTTTGCCTGGTTCAAATAATAGAAGAAGCGGATACAAGAGTATTGGAATGCCTTTCTTGTTCTATCAGCTTGTATTTCTTATTCTATACTCCTACAATGCTACAGCTTTCAAGAAGAGATTACATGCATGAGTATATTTTGTCTCATTTTTTGTGCCTTTTGGTTTCGTATGTCCTCGTTCTCTATGTTTAATGAAGCTTCGTACATTGTTGTCTCAAGTTGCTGCCTTTTTCATGGAAGCTCATGCATTTGTGTTTCATAATCGTAGATTTATACAACAAAATCCCTCTATTCATTGTTTTTTACTCTTTAGGCTTGGTTTTCTATTTCTGAACCTTCATCATTCAGTCTGATGCGATACAGTTTTATCCTTGTTGCTGTTGTGCGTAGGTTTTTTTACTTGAAGGTTTTCTAAATTCTGCCTTACTACATTTTTTATTTATACATTACTGTTGTCAATGTACGATGAAATATTGTTCGAAGATTTGTGATCGTTTATCACGCCTTCACAATTTCTTCCATTGTATTTTTCCTGCATTGTGTTAAAAATATGGAGTAAGCTAATGAATAAAATGCATTTTAAGTTAAATGTTGAAGAATAAAGAAGCTGGGCAGAAAATGTGAGCTAAGTGAGTAAATATTGTTGTAGATAACACGAGACAAGACAGTAAATATGCTGCACAGATAACACGAGGCAAGACAGTAAATATGCTGCACAGATAACACGAGGCAAGACAGTAAATATGCTGCATAGATAACACGAGGCAAGACAGTAAATATGCTGCACAAATAACACGAGGCAAGACAGTAAATATTCTGCACAGATAAATAGAGGCTCCTAATCTGATGCAATTTGCACAGCAGGTCATGAAAGTAATCGTAAATTCGCGAACGTGAGGTCGCTGGAGGAGGTGCTCAATCATGGACCTTTATTGCTCTTTTGAAGAAAGGAAGATTTCCACGGTATTTAATAGCGACCGTTTGATAAAAATAGGCTTAATTTTACTGCATATTTTTACTCTTTGCCTCTCCCATATTTATCGTATTGTTTAGTTAAATAGTGAACCACAGTGGTGACTGTGATGAACTTTTGTCGTTGACATCCTCATCAGTGGCCGTAGTCCATGCTAGAAAAATTATTTATCTTCTGCTGCAAGTCGAATAAATTTATTTACTGCATCTGCCTCTGAGACTTCAGCCATTTCGCGTGGTCATTTTTTGTTTTATTATTTAACAGATGCAGTGCAGCTCTGCATGTGACACTGCTGAAATGGGTCTTAAATTCTGAAATTGGTCATAAAATTCATGGGAAACATCGAGGCACACACTACTGAAATCGATTATAAACTGCCGAAATATATTATCAACTGCTGAAATGGATCATAGACTACTGACATGTGTCATGAACTGCTGAAATGGGTCATAAACTGCTGATATGCGTCATAAATTGTTTAAATGGGTCATAAATCGCTGTCATGCGTCATAAACTGCTGAAATGGCTCAATTGATCATGAACCACTGATGTGAGTCATAAATCACTAATATGGGGACATTACGGCAGAAATGTAACATCAAGCCGCAGAACTGGGTTGTAAAAATCTGAAATGAAAAATTACTCGCTGAAATGGAACTTAAGCCCCTGAAATTGTTCTTTAATTACGGAAATAATTTGCTTTGCACAAGAGTTTCCACATTAAAGGGTGTGTCTTTGGTATCTACAATATAATGCTTACATTACATGTATACCCTACCGAATTTCCTCCTATCTAAATCATTATGAGCGTCGGAGAGAGACGGACCAAGCAAGCAAGCAATCAATCATGCAAGCAAGTAACAAAGTGTATATTATTATGTAGTGGATATCATCCAATTTTGTTTTCAAAGCCCAATGAGATTATATATTGTTTAGTTACAGTCGCTGAATGTGATGGGGCATTGTCTTGCATGAACACAATCTTCTTCCTAAGTGCCAAAGGTTCGTCTTTTAGCGATGGAAAAAAGCGCTTCATTTGATCAAAACACCATTAATTTCAACACTCTCAGAAATCTTGACAGGGTAATAATGATTGCAGCTTACATTACACACTCACCCCCTTGTTCTACGGAAAATGATGATGCCTCTTATCACCGTCGCCACGCGAAGCTTTGGACCATCCATCCATCAGCGCGTCCAGTGTAGTCGCGTCGCATCGGTGAACACGTACAGCATCATGTGCATGCATGTATGCATATCTCAAGCCTATTCCCTTCTCTAACTGATGAGCTTTGATGTTAATGGAAGTATTTTTTCGGGAGATTTGACTGTTGCGATTAAAAGAAAAACAAGGTTTGGCGAAATTTTTGACGCATTCTCAATGCCAGCACTTGTAAATACATATAATCTTACTTGTGATCTCTGAGAATTTTATAACGTGATGCTTGTCTTTTCTCAAATTTAACGTCATTAGGACGTTCATTTTGCTTCTATTGGACTGAGACTTTCAAGGTGACGAACCCTTCAAACATTTTCGAAGTGTTATAACAAGGCATTTTTTGGTCATAAGATCAGGAGATGTTGTTCATTTGACGATGGTAATGAGGCTCCAGTAAGTTCTTTAGCAAGCGCCACAGTAAAATTTAGCTCTGCAGATTAATAGCTTGGTTTCCTTCACAGCAAAAACGAGAAAATAAATGCACCCATGAAACCAAACATAAAATACGAGCAAATATTGTCATAAAATTTAGGCAATCTTTGAGTACACTGTAAAGAAAATGTCTTCGCAAAAAAGATTGTTATATTAGAAAATTAAGATGCACTATTTGTATAAGCTGCAGTATAAAGTTTAAATCTCTCGAGGACGACTAGACTTTAAAAATTATAATTAATTAACAACTAACTGTTCATTTTGTAAACAGCATAAGCAACTAAATGGCTAAGGTGGTTTTTCTTCAGATAAGTAGAGTGCACAGTGAACAGTTGCTCCTAATACTACGTATAGATTATAATAATTTATTTAATGTATCTTGGTACTATTTCCCATATTTTGGACAACCACTATTCAAAAAAAAAAAATTGAATTCCACAATAAGAGGCTTTCCAGGTCTCTCAGTGATAAGGTTTTGTTTTCACTACTGGGAAGTGCAAGACTCACTAACTTTTATTTTCTCTTAGAGAAATCGTTCAGCCAGGACGAGAACTCGAGCATTACTCTACTGAAGTCTGTCATTCAGTAGACATAGCGTGACTTTGAACAGTAGGTGGGGCTCATAAATGAATAAAGCTGACATGTCTGATTTTCCATGAGTAAGCTATGGAGATCAATGAATCAAATTCATTTTAATTGCAGAACTCTGAAGTTCTGAAGGGCGTTTAAGTTCATAGGACTTGGCATGAATAAATTTAAGAATGGTTAGTGTAGTTAATTTAAAAAAATACACATTAATAAGTGATGAAGGGTTCGACGAGTATTGTGGAGTGAAGCGGCTTAGTGGAGATAATGATGAAGAATTAGAAGAATGTTTGTGTGGGAAGACATTAGTTGAACAGTGTACAGTTTTTTATTGGTGCAGATGTTACACGATAAGCTCAGTTATTTTTAACAAAATGATCGACCCCCACTGCTATCCTATTTTGTAAAGATTTACAGCGAATCATGATGTCGCTGTTTGGATATGTGGACAGACTAATCAATTGAAATTTCGTCAAGAAGATGACGTCGAAGACAAAGAAAGTGTCACAGATAGGCAAATATTTAGGCAGTTGGACTGAGTGGAATGAATACTGATAATTAATGGCTGAATATCTCTAGAGACTACACCAATGTGCGTTAGAGACCAGATTGAATGAGCATGTGAGTGGGCTGTGAATGTTTGTCGACAAGCTTTTATCCCTCAAAATTCTGAGTTTTCTGTTTTTATAACGCGATGCACAAGGTACAACTGCCACCCAAAAGACCAATGAGAGTTTGGGCCAGTATGTTATTTTTAGAACTTATAACCTGGGTTACATTTTGACAATATCTTTCAACACTCACAATTAGAATTCACAGTGTAAATCTGTATAATATCATATTAATTATACACTACACCTGTATCTCATTGTCCAACTTGCAGTTTTCATTTACTTTTCGTATTTTTGCCTACATCAACTCTCTTCATTACACCAGTATTACGCATGATTACAAGTGTACATTTATTTGTATGCACGTTGTGAACTCATATTTCGCGTACGCTTTTTGTGTACTCGATTTTTGTGCATGCGCATACTTGTGTGTATACTATACCGTATGTGCGAATCCATATTTTATTCATAAATGCATGGATATTTCATAAGTGTATATCTTCATCGTATATATGGACATGTTTTGAATGGACTTAAATATTAAAATGTAAAAGTTTATAGGTACGTAGCAAATCTAAATTTCTACTCAGGATGAAAAGATGTGAGGCTTTAAATTCGTTTATAAAAATTTAGTTTCCATGTCAATTAAGACATTTTTATTCAATAAAAGTTCTTTTACCCCAGCGTTGAGAAGTTATTTCTCATTCTACCACTTTACAGTACAGTTGGAACATCAAACAATGACTGCACTCTATACAGAGCAAACGTAAACACACAACCTTCTCTTCTACAGACTAACATAAAACTCTTCGTCTTACGCAGTACAAGACTTCGTTTAGTCTGAAAAATTTCACTAATGGCCCCCAGCTTACCTTCCCAATTAACTAACGAGCTTCTGAAATAGTTGCCGAGGAGCTTGTGTCTTACCTGTTTGTTTTCCTTAAGAACAGGTATTCAGACACTTTCGATGTTCTGTATTTTCTTTGCGTCTTCTGACGAAGAGGAATGGAGTTGGTATAACTATGAAATTTAATATTTTATTTTCCTAATTTAATGTTTGTTTGGTAGAGAAACATCCAGGCTTCGAGATGGAAAATTTTTCCTTACAGTATTCACTGTAGTATTTTAGAACACATCGTTTTCAAGTACACGTAAATAACACATAGAATTGGCTTTCTGGCTTCATGAATCATATAACCATGTCTTCCAACATTGTTTGAATTGTTTTAACTCAAGTATAAGTGGTATCATGATACATTAGCAACTTTTTTGAACTAAAATAGCCTTTTAGAAAATAAAATTGCAAAGTCCACAGCGCTGTCACCGACTGGAAAACCACACAACTCACGTTGTTTAAGCTGCTGATGTGCTGAAATATTCTGTCATAAATAATTTGTTGAGTGACTAATTTTTATTTTAGTTACAACTGTTACGATTCGACTGAAGAATATTTTTCATTGTTTCAAGCATATAAAGCATCAAAAAACCATGCACAACTTCTGAGCACTCCATAGACCATAGGTTTCGCAGATAAGTGATAAATTATAATGAATTTGTATGGGATTGTTCACAAGAAAGTGTGCTGCTATCAAAAGAGTTAATAATCTCCTAGTTTCAGTTATTTCTTATTTGAAAAGCTTTGATTTTAACACGTTTCTTGCGATTGCCTAGCCGGTGCAAATCTTTACTTTGTACACACATTCACTAGAGAGCCTTGAAAAAATTACAGAACCTAACCTGAGTGACCCACCGGTGGGTCACTTCGCAGGAAATGTGTTAAGGAACCCAAGTAAAATATAGCAAATTCATCTAGGGTTGTCCACCGTAAAACTTCCTCACAAAAATCATCAAAGTCACTTTTTGCAATAACAAATTTGGTTGTAATGAAACAGTTTCGATTTTTAAGCTCTACAATAGCACTAACTTAAAAAAAGAGATTGCAAGGCTTTCCAACAAATTTTTACAACTTATCAGGTTGTAACACAAGTTCTGTTCATTGTTTGAGTTATAATTTTAGGGCATCATTGCATCAATGTAACTTATAAATCCCATATGTGTAACCATCTAAACCACTAAAATAATATTTCTTCTTTTGAATTTTGTCAAACTTTTTATGATAAATAATTATAGTACCCAAATGTTCACTCCATGTAAAGAACACATTAAACATATTTTACTATATAAATTTAAGAAGGGTAATGCAACAATTTGAGCAAGATCTCTCGAAAGCACTTATGGAAATGAGTAGTGGATAAAAAGACCTGTAGAAGATGGTTTTTACGTTTCAAAAAGGATGACTTCAGTCTAAAGGACGAACCAAGAAAAGAACACTCCTAGGATATCAATTCTGAGGAATTGCAGGCGTTCATTGATGAAAACCCTAGCAGTACAACTAGAGAACTCAGCAAAGAGTTTAATGTGAGGCATGTGACCATGTATCGCAAAATGATAAGACCTCAACTGTTTGCTCAGTTCACTAATTGTACTGGTAGGGTTTTCATCAATGAACGCCTGCAATTCCTCAGAATTGAGTCGTGGAGCGTTCTTTTCTTGGTTCGTTCTTTAGACTGAAGTGATTCATTTTAAACGTGAAAACTATCTTCTACAGGTCTTTTTATTCACCACATCATTTTCATAAGTGTCTTTGAAAGGTCTTCCTGTTGGAATTATTGTATTGCCCTTCTGAAATTCATACAGTAAAATATGCCTAATGTACTTTTACTTGGAGTATACATTTGATCAAAAATAGTGACTCATTATCATAATTAAAAAAAATCTAGAAGAAGAAATATTACAATAGGGATTTAGATTGCTACACATGCGTCATTTATAAATTAGATTCATGTAATGATGCCCCTAAATTGGACTTGAAAAACAGACAGAACTATCGATACCACTTGATATTTGACTGGCACATAAACATAAATTATGTTTTGCTTCCATGAAGCCTGGGAAACTCAAAGGTCTAAAATCCCTCATTTTATGTGTAAAAGTTTAAATTTTCCTTGAATAATATTCCTCGAAACATCAAAAAACTCAGTAAATGCATCAGATTTAAAAATTATTGTCTCACGGTTTTTTTCCAAGCAGAACTTTCAGTCGAACATATAATGCCCTCATTTAACCCGGTTCAATTATTCAAAGCTTTCTTGTGATGCAGAAATTGCGAAGTTTGACGCAATTTTAATGATACAAGCACCTACAAAAGTATTTTGTTTTTCTATTCTAATAAAACATGTACTTTAAATGGAATATTTTCTTGACAGGTGTTGTATGCAGTTGTGTTTTAGCTCTTCATCTAATCAGAATGAAACTCTTTGAATAGACGCTTTTTGAGTTAAGAATTGAAACCTACAATTAAAATTTCTTAAGAAGTGAACTGCTTATAGTGATAACAAATAAATGATCTTTTGTCTTGCCAAGCGAAAACTTCAAAGAGATACCCAATAATTTGTTGTCTTGTCAAAGCAAGCGAGAAGTTGACAGAGACACCTAATAAGTTGTAGTTTTGTCTTGACCAGTGAAACATTACAGAGATACTCACTCAGTTGTCTTCTGTTGACAGTCAAGAGAAATATTTTAGAGATACTTAATGAGTAGTTCCCTGTATCATATCAAGAGCCACATACAAAAATCGGCACCGTTCTCCACAGAGCAGGAATTCAACTGTAGAAAAAGAAACTCCTCCTTGGGTCCTCAGAACTCGCGAAGAGCACAAAAAACTCTGTTTCAAAGGTTTGGATTGGACGAGGCTCTTGTAGTTAGAGCAGAGAAATGGGTTCCTTAAAATGTAGCAAAGTTAATTAGTAGCAGCCCGAAAAAGTTCTTAAGCTTCTGAACTCCTGCAAGAATCATGGATTCTTTATTAAAACGACCTTTTTAAGAATCAAATCTTCCCTAACATTCTATCTGTGTCCAGGAGCAACACAGAAATATAGAAACTTAGACGTCCTTCCTAGAGACTTAAAAAAACCTTTGAAACACGGACAACTTACAGCGTATTTGTTTCATTATTACGTCATTGCCTTTAATTCCGCACAGAATTAATTTTAACAAAGTTTGGCTTCATAAGGTACAATGGAATAAGAAACGTGTCTATGGGTGTTATTGACGCTCCGTGACCTCTGTGAGACATCAGTAAATGGGCTGCGTTAGAAGAAGCGATTTCTACGCAACGCACGAATTCCACACTTTTCATTGTTCAAATGTAATGTGTTATTCATGGTACGTTGAGTAGATGTGTTGAACACCAGTATTATCTTACAATAAATTATATATATTATTATCCAACATTAACAATTGCAGCTGTAAAATATTCCAATTCAGTATCGATTTACATACGCTGTACAAAAAATACTAAACTGATATTCATTGAAGGTGTTCAAAGTAACTTTGGTCTTCAATTGATATTGGTTGAAGCGAATAACATTTTTCATTAAATTCTTGAGAGAAAAGATGAAGAGGTAATCCCAACTCTTAGCCTCAGATTCCCTAAAAAAGCTTCAGACCAATAAGAGTATCATACACTCACGGATCTCGAATAATGAAAATTTGCAATGCTTCGCCAGACTTACAAGGATAAACTCTGTATGCATTTCAATGATCTCCGTGCATAATTTGACTGTCTGAAAGATAAATTTTGTCTTGGCTGTTGAACTACGGCTGGCTATGCAGTGACTAATTTGGTCTCAAGGAGCACGAAGAGAATGCAGCGTTGCAGTCTCCCACAGTTTAATCGGCTTCCAGTAGACGATGTTGATTTGGATTCAATTTCATAAAAATCTGTACCGGGTTCAGTGCATTCAAATGTCGAAATCGTATCCTAATCACAGCTTGTACCGAAATCAATACCTTTTCACAACTAAACTAATTCCAAATCAAAATCAACTGAAGATGTAATCTGACAGCCAACATTAGAACTTTACCTGCTCAAGACTTTGAATGGAATACTTTTATATTTCAGAAACCTGAATTTATGATTTCCCACCCACCAGATTAAACACAAACGACAAAAGTGTCAGAGCATACCTAGGCAAAGCTAATTACTTCATATGAGTAATTAATGAATTGGTTTAAAAAATTCAAGTTTAACACGTTTGTTGCGATTGCCTAGCTGGTGCAAATCTTTACTTTGTACATACAATCACTAGATAGCTTTGAAAAAATTACAGAACCTAACCTGAGTGACCCACCGGTGGGTCGCATCGCAACAAACGTGTTAATATTCAGTTAAGAAAAAGACAGGTTCGTAAACTGCTTTTTAGGACGATGCTGCGACACAAACCGAGAAAAAATTTCACTGCGACGGAGATTCAAGACTCTAAAGCGACACTCATTCTGTCTCTGGCCTGTCCTTGTTGTGCGTGCATGCGATGACAACACGAATGAGAGGAACAATGCAGAACAAAATATTAACATGTCTTGTTACCAAGCTTGAAGTGTTACCAAGTCCTGTTAGCAAGTCTTGTTACCAAGCTTGAAGTGTTACCAAGTCCTGTTAGCAAGTCTTGTTACCAAGTCTGAAGTGTTACCAAGTCTGAGGTGTTACCATGTCTTAAGTGTTACCAAGTCTTGTTACCAAGTCTGAAGTGTTACCAAGTCTGGTGTATTACCGTGTCTAAAGTGTCACCGTCTGCTGCAGCTGGAGGAAATTCAGGGAGCACTTTAGATTTGTTGTAATTTCACACAGAAACAACTGTGACACAGAGTGATGAATAGATCGAGAGGAGAATATACATTGTAATTTCTGGAGAATATTTTTAGGGTTGCCTGCTACTCGATCCATCATTCATATGACGTTAATGGTTCATTTATAGATTTGGGTCAATTGCTTCAAGCCGTACTTTTGCTGTTGCTTAGATGCGTAACTCCTTTTGTAATTATTTTCTTGTTTTGAAGTTACTACGTATAAATTAGATGAAGAAAAGGCTTATTTACATTGTCCCGTTTAACTAGAGTCTGTACAACACATTTTGTTCCTTTAATATAATGTATATTCTATTTTCAGATATATTATTCATAAAAACAGCAGAGAAAAGTCATTATTTTACGTACTTTCTAAGTGTGAGTTAAAGAGAATCTAGTCTTGTTGTCGTATGAAAGCTATATGGGAATTATAAATTAAATACACTCAAACTTCATCACTATCATCATTTGCATTATTCGCCACTTGTAGTATTTTTTAGAGTATTTCTTTATTATGTTCAGTATTGTCACGTAATTTTTTGGGATTTTCATTGACATTCTCCTGCATGTATGTGTAAACTCTTCAAACCCTATGTTATGACTTTGAATAATTCATATATCGGGGCTTGAGTGTAATTTAGAAACATACTATGAATGAAAACTTCCCACAATTTACTTATTTGTTAAAATATAGGAACACACACGATAGTCGATTATTGCACATAGAATAGAAAAGAATATGGTGACAGAAACGAGCCGTTTGGTCCATAAGATTTACTTACTGCAAACTAGTTCTTGCTTAGAGCATTTCCAATTTATTACGTCGTGCGCACGACAGGCGCAATATTCAAAATGTTTATCGAGTTCCTGAGATCACACTACGGGGCATTGCCGAAATATTTCGGTTCAGAAGAAGTGCCTTTTATTGCCCAACAGAGAGGTATCGTGTGCTCGCAATTCTCACAAATCCTCTTCCGCAACTCTTGTGAGTCCTAAAATTCTACCACTTTTCTGATCCAGACCTTTTCTGTCCGCATGATAAAACCAGCACTGTGACATCTTCATAAAACTTGTTCCTTACCCAAGTTCGCTCATCACAACATTTGGCAGAACAGTTTAGGTCAAATCGGTCCTAAGAAGTGTTGGATGATGCGATGTGGACGAAATCTTTTTGCAAAGACAAAATTCCCAAAACGGAGTGTCACTAACTTGAAAGTCAGAGATGGACCACGTCCCTGTTTTTGCTGAAGGAAGCTTGATTTTATAAGGGAACATGCAACAAAAGTTTGCCAAAGTTGAACACATGTACATCATGGTGCAACACAAATGGATGGATATTGGAGCACCGGTAACAAATTTCGTCCAAGAAATGCCCTGCAAAATCGAGTCTAGCTACATCTAAGACACCTGTAAACTACAAGAACTCTTTTTACTATTCTCTTGACGACGCATTTTTAGCTTTAGATCAATTTTATTTGGGCCATATAAGTTCGACCAGGCGAGGAAACTTGGCTCGCCAAAAGTCTATTTATTCTTCCTAGTTTGAGAGAGAAAAAAGTCAGCGTGGTAGACCATTTTACTCCAGACTTTAGTCGTTAATTTAAAAACTACGTGCATATATGTTCACATAACTGGTGATAATGAAGATCTGGCTTACGATTTAGCTTGTCATTTCCTTTACGCTGCGATTATGCAAACTTCACCAACAAAAATCAATTGATTTGATGTTGGCAAATTCTCCGAAAACAACGGAGTATTTTCTTGTCATAAGCTAACCCGAAGCAAGCGTATAGAAAATAGTAACCTGATGGAACTTCCATCCAATTATTTGATCTAATTTGCACATTTCAATTAAGCATCCATTATTTATATATGCTAAGAGAGTACGAGGGTAAGAAGTTACAGTCTTAGGCGGTCGTTATTTTAGTAAGGATTTGTTGGAGCAGAGAAGCTAACTAGTGTCGAAAGAATAGCGGCGTATGCAGCTGGTAATTGTTAAGTTAAAAGTGATGTAGAAAAAAAAGGAAGGTATTTTGAGCACACATGGATGCATGGTACCGTCCTTATTTAGCAGTTACTTAGTATTTATGGAGAGGGCGAAAGATTGCTAAATTTCTAAAAGAGTTTTCATATGAAAGAAGGACTGCAGATATAATCAGGAATAAGATGAGTGACAGAAAAGGTAAGACGGAATAGAAGCGCTGAAATTGAGTTACGTGATGGAGTTAGTATAGAGTGGTTTAAAAATGAAGGAGACAAGTCGTGGTTTGATCGCACGGAAAGAATAAATCAACAGCGTATGTTTGCAAAAGTAATTAAGTCAAAACTACGAGAAAGATATGCCAGAAGTAGACCATAGATTGATAAAGATACATGAGTGCTGTGTTTGTGAGACATACTTGTGAACAATGCAAGAATGTGTGCTAAAGGAGATAAAGAGTGGTTGCTTATAACTTACACCAGTTAATATGACGCAGCCTCTCTTTGTGCCTGACCAATATTCTTGCATTCTATTTCTTGATGTACACCGGATGGTAAGGGCATTGCGTCATAACAGGTAAAGACGCATCGATGAGAAATGCTAAGCTCTGTGGTAAACAATTAACAGAAATTAGCTAAGCTTAGACTTAAAAGGAATCTCAGTATTGACCTGTTCTAAAGTATTGTTATAGCTGTACCATTACTTTGACTCTAGACTGGCTCGTCTAGGTTAAAAATTTCTACGCTCTGTAGGAGCCAGGTTTATTTGCACATTTTTGGTATTTCATTTACTTCACATTGCGCCCATTGTTATTGTAAGTCTTTAGAGACTACGTGGTAATTATCTAACTGTTGGTTATTGTGTTGTTGACTGTCTAATGACTTATTATGTCAATTAGCAGGAACTGATCATCAGTCAATATTGATAGATCAGAACTTGTTGTTCAATGGGTGATCATAGATAGCTAAGCCGATCCCATTTTCTCTGTTTCATAATCATCGATCAAAAAATTAGCCTAATCTTATAAATTTATGGATTCGGCGCATTGCAATCAATTCTCAGTTAATTAACCACTCATTTGAGAAGTATCAAACCTACAAAAACTTCACTCAAACTTTACCTCAAACTTAATTCAAGGTTCCTCGCTTCAGCTTGAACCAAAATTTCAATCCAGATCTGCAAAAGTGGCTTCAGATCGTTTTTTTACTTTAGGTTTGTATACATTTTAACGCTGAAGAATTGCATGTTCTGTTGTGTGTTAGAGTGGTACAATATGCAAAGGAGATGAGGGATTTTAAGAGATAACTCGAATAGAAGGTAAGTTTGCTGTTCATGAATTTGAAGCAATTAATAATTGTGACCAGTGATGCAAAATGAAATTTGTCTCCTACCTAAAATATGGTTATACGGACCATAAGACTAGACCATAAGACCATAAGACCATACTATAAGACTAGACCAGACCATACTGACCATAAGACCTGGTCTTTAACACCAGAGACAAATTTTTAACACGGTCAGATACTAGGTATTTTAAGCTAAGTTTTGAAATGATGCGATAAAGGGGATAAGTAGTTAAGAAATTCAAAACTATGCATGATTTACATTGGCGAAATGTTACTTCTAATAAAAAATGTTTTGTAGAGTGGGCACATGTGCGAACTACAATGGTAATTTCGAGTAAACGTCTTGATTCACGAGGTGTCAGAGTTGTGTGTCTCAAATAATACCATATGCGAATATTGCACTTTTTATGTACAATAATAATGACAGTAGCATACGTTTTGAACTTGAAAAATAGGTAACTGAAGAATAAAGGAGAGACCAATCAGTCACGTAAAATCATCTGATTGAATACAACATGCATGACCAACAATGAAGAGATTTTTACTGATGGAATGACAGTTATAATGGCTACATTTTCGGCAATGCTTGGTTCGCTCAGATCATTACTCAATTTTTTTCAATTATCATTCTTTTTCAGAAAAGTTACATGAGCATTCAATTATAATTCAGGTGGCTTTTACCCTTCCAAAAAATTCGATCGAATTTTCAACCAGAAAATAAAAAATGAAGGTAGCATTTTGCTCGAGGTTGATTTGTTCCGCCAGACAGAGAAGTTCCACAAAAAATCGGAAACGGATTAAATTCGCTCACGGCCGTCCGCTGTAGTGTATGCAAGGAGTCTGCTGAAGTTTCCATATCGGAAACCATCGATCTTTCTTGGGGTATAGGCAGTGAGTCACTGTTTTGTTCAAACAATGAATTTCTGTTGGCGTCGTTACAGTCTGTGATCATATTGGGATTTTGTTTCTTTCTAATGGTTTTTGGAAGAAAGTCAGTACCTGTCAATTGCGTGCATTTTCACGGTAGCGGTATCTATTGGTTCCAACTTATGATGGAATATTGAAATTCGGTGTAATTATATAATGCATGCATTAATCTTGCATACAGCAACGGTTCCAAAGTGAACGTTCTCGCTTTGAATAATGTGGAAGCGTACTAATTTATTTAAGACTACCAAGAATAAATCAAAAAAAGCCATGAGTAAGTTCTTCAAGGGAATATCAACCATTTAAAAAAAATCTTTACGCCCAGACCTACTCGAACATGCAGTGCTAAGCACGTGATCTCGGCGGTCGGCTTAAAATTTAATTTGCAGTTTGAGACGGTTTGTCACCAATCTCTAGATGAGGTAGATACGGGTATATTGAGTCATACCTGGGTTAACATTAATGTATTCACATATGTTAAACATTAACAAAATACTTAGTCATTGATTTGTCATTAAGTTAGGACACCGTTCGGTGTCTTAACAGTGCAATTATAGCTACGGTTTTGCACTCAAGAGTTACGTTTGGCTTCTGAATAGCTTACGATGTATTATTTAGTCATCCTTTTAAAATATTCACCAGTTGCTCCAGCGATGATAGAGCAGGTCGTCTGCTTCTTTGTCTCTGTCTCAACTGCAAAACGAAACAATTATGTTAAGAGCCAGCGACCATGCAAGGCGAGGAAGATACTTGGCGATACTCCGACGATTGTAGAACCAAGAATTAATCTCTCAGGAGGGAGTATGGGCGCTATTTCATCTTGCAAAATGGAAATGCTGGGTTGGTTACTGGTGACTGAACTGCAATATTCTGGCCACTGTGCTGCACGGGCTTTGTCATGGAGCTTATTGAGGTATTCATTAACCATAATCTGCTCTCTTAAAGTAATAATAAGTCCTCTGAAAACCACGAGACACTTTCATTATCACGAAGCCACCCCTCCATGCTAGAGTTGAAAACATGCTTCGCAGATCCTTGCTTTTCATTTCAATTTGCCATACATAAAACTGTTCAGTTGAAGTGGACAATGTAATAGATAATCCTTCATAAAACTTTTCATTTGCAGTGTACAATGTAATAGATAATTCTTCATAAAACTGTTCAGTTGTAGAGTACAATGTAGTAGATAATCCTTCATAAAACTGTTCAGTTGCAGTGTACAATATAATAGATACTTCATAACCGTGTAATATTATTCTTACCTCAATACTGGTTTGGGATCATAAAAACACTTCTCTAGGAGCCCAGCATCGCACGATGTCATCAATAATTTTACTACAGCATCCAGTCTGTCAATATCTGTCTCATAGAATTACCGTCATGCTGCAGAATTATTGGAGCAGTATTGCTTAAGGGAAAACTGGGTTTTGATGTCATGTTCTCCGAACTTGTTTCGATTTTTCCAAACAATTATATTCAAATTTTCTGAATGTTCAGCTTTTCATATGCCTATAAATTTATTTAAGCTCACTGTATCTCATCTTACGTGATGTTTTATCCTGTTGTGTATGAACGGTCGTGGCCACAGACAGTGTCGCTTGTACGTTTCTAAATTTTAAATATAGATTTTTAGATAATATATGCGAATAAAGAGTTTTGTTCACAAATGTTCCCACTAATCGAACACCAACGATTTGTATTTTTCAAAAGCTTAATTGGCCACACATTTTCTAGTTTGAACATTCGACCTACGAAGACCAAAAAGTTTATTGTAATAAATTGTATAGTGCTAGAGTGGAGAAATTGAATAGTGTAACTAAGAAAGTGGCAGTATGAGTTGCGCAGAGAACCAGCCAACAATATTGAATCAAAACATTTGTAACATTTACAAAGCTTTCACATTATTATACGTAAGCCTTTCATGCAGACAACTAAAGTTCTTTGATGCCAGCACAGCTACTTGAGTTGCTGTTCCATTTGTTGCAGAGGACCACGAGAGGGTGGCTATAAGTCTTGAGAGTACAGAAAAGGATGGGATACTCTCATGCCGAGAGCTGAAAGCCTTTTTCTTCAGAGCGTTTTCACGTACCGAGGAAACGAAGAATCTTCTTCAATATGTTATATAATTCTTTCATACAACTATTTCTCTTTCGATGAAGATAGTAATTATATGGCTGGATATATAATTCCTATTATGAACCATATTTAAATTGGAACACTACACCCATACAATTAACCATAGACGAAAAAAACACTCACGAACAAAACAGACGCTGCCAATTCAGAAAGATATAATCTTTGGCCATTCTTGCACACTTACAGTAAGCCTTTCAGAGTCAGTAAAGCAGGTTTGGACAGTTTCTGTTAAGGATTACTTTATTTTAAGAAGTTGTTTGGTTTTCTTTCTCCTTTTTCTCGTAATAGGATGACCGGTGTTCCTGTTTTTAAAATCGCTTTCTCTTTAAGGATTCACCCTCTGGCGATTGAAATATCGTCGTGCAGATCCCAATTGCTAGGCTGCAAATAAGTTTAGGGAGGAACATTGGAACTGGAATTCAAAATGAAACACGCATAGGAAATGCTGACTTGTGTAGTTTTTTCAGTGGCTTGTATCATAGATTCGTACTTTACGGTTGATATTTTGCGATGAACTTCAAAGTCAAACTAGCAATGCTAATGTGCTTATTTCTGATGAGGTTTGGTGGTACACTCATGTCTGTAGAATAGAAATCTCTTTCCTGTAAAAATTTCGACTTTATCATAACAGATGCACAGCTTATAAAATTTTAAGAACCCGTAATTTTTTCATATCTTTTGACCAGCAACTAATACATATCACGGCTACAGTTTTTATCTATATAGGTTATCCATAAACCGTTTTGAATGATTGGAATGAGGCGCAATGTGGAAGTCCGATAGAAGCTTGATATATCGAGTTTTGACATATGGTTGCGAACTACGACTTCTTCGTTAAAGGAATTCTATGAGTTTACTTTTTCCCCTTTCGACAAATAATTATCAAAGGTGCAGAGTTCATTCATTTCCTCGCAAACTGAGACATAATCATAGAATTACGTACCACATAAGTTCTCATGTAAGTGGTGAAAGTTAGGCTCAGCAATCAGTGCGTACATCAAAGTAATGATCCCAAAGTTCCAGTCACTGAATAGAATTAGTTAGTACTCTACCCGCCATCTCACATGGTCTAAAATTACAACAGTTTTAATCAAGACTGCCTCCCTTGGCCGCCGAAGTAGTTTACAGTGGAGGGGTGGAGCAGTTGGTGTACGAGGTGTTTCAGTTAATTTGACCTGGCAGAATTAATTCATTGTTGCTTGAGCAATAGCGAGCGGTTCAAACTAAATAGAGACTTTAATTAAAAAATGTCATTTTGTTCGTACTTTTTTGTTCCTGTAAGTTCATTTGCTCTTCTGAAGGCGGATATAAGATTGCGTGAAGTTACGGGAAAATTCAAAAGAGTTATTCTTCAGCAAATGTTCATTGCTCGAATTGGGCTGCAAGCACTAGCTACGCTTGACATTTACTGCTGAGATACATTGGTGCTGGCTTACAAAATATGGTACTTTGAACAATGAAGACGCATCATTATAAGGTAACTCAAACTTTGCTGGAAGTAAAATGAATGAGATACAATAAAGGAGTTTATATTTTCCAAAAGATACTCTCGAGTAGATGTTTGTAATTTATGTACAGTATATTCCAGGTGGGTAAAAATGTGTAGATACCAGGTTTCGAATACAAGCCCATGATTATTGGCATAAAATAAAAAGTTAAAGTACGTTAAATTGATTATATTATCCGTTTGAGGTGAGACAGTTTCCATCATGTCCCATGCATTTGATAAACGACCATAAGTTTGAGAATTGATTAGAGACCAAAAGCTAGTTACTCAGTAGGCATCACAAATCACTGAGGAAACATGGAAAATCTTAAATTTGGCTCGAATACCTAAAACATTCAATCTGTAAATTTCAGGCATTTATTTTATTAGAAAGTTTCAGTTTGAGCGAAGAAATTCAACACTGAGTAAAAAGCATAACAAAGATTTCTTAACATCGTTAACAGGACTCCTAGGCGACATCAACGTTCACAGCGAAGTAGGATGCAGAGGAGATGCCGGAGGCAAAACAGCTTTGAAGATGCGACAGATTATTGCAATACATAAGTAATAATACTCTGAATTTTAAATGCAAAACGCAGGTGTGAAAAAAACTATCACAAGAAGATGTTATTCTGTTTCAGACTCGAAAATTTTAAGAAATTATAATAAATTTTTCTTCTAGTTTACAGACGTCCCCTTATTTTAAATCAGAAAACGTGTTGCTCAAGTATTTCTCTATTATAAAATTCTGAAGTTAAAATCTTGAAAGTTGACGCTTGTAGATTTTTTGCGAACAAAGCTTCGTTCACTTGCGGTAAAAACTTTGAGTTTTTTGTACCCAACAAATGAATATTAGTTGAGTACGTCCTTGTCTCATGCATCCCACAAACACCCTACGTCCCTGTCTCATGCATCCCACAAACACCCTATGTCCCTGTCTCATGCATCCCACAAACACAATACGTCCCTGTCTCATGCATCCCACAAACATTCTACGTCCCTGTCTCATG